>JASTWQ010000698.1:0-87782 GCA_035220615.1 Leptothorax acervorum | reverse complement strand
TAGAATATGCAAAATTTCTCTTATTAGAGTTGCCGTGTCTCCTGTCTCTCTCCCTCTCTCTCGGCCATCCTTCTACCCCGTGGGAAGGCCCTTTCTCGCCCTTACATGTCACCATCTCGCCGTCCCGTTCCCTCTAATTCGTCTCGGTGTCTATCAGAGCCCACCCTCTCATGTTTATCCCGTTTTCACTCTTTTCGAGCCGCCACGTCGCGCCTTCGGCCGGCTTGGTTCAGCTTCAAGCTCGAGTCATGCTCCAACGGTCCTGTCCGCCTCACGTTCCATAACTAACGCAGCTAAATTTCTTATAAGCAACGGCTACTCACTTATAGTGCAGCAGGGTGCGCGTACAGTCGCTCGTCCATTGGATTTAATTTGACGCAATGCTCGGCTGGCCCGGCCATTCTTTTACTCACCTGTCGCGTTTTGCGAGCATTTTTCGCAGCGCTGTCCGACACTGCCTCAACACTTCGCGCAGGGTCACTCTCATCGCGGCCTCTGCAATTGCCACCCCGCGTTTTATTCACGCACGCTTCCCGCTGCGAATTACAACCCTGTCACCAAGCTCCTACCTTCTCCCTCCCCGCCACTTCCTCCTCGCGCTATTTCGGTTCGCGCATTTTTATCTCTCGCAAACAGAAATCGAAAGTTGCGCGCTGCCGCGCCCCGGATAATTTACGGCGGGCTATGGCCACGTCGGGATTGAGCATAAATTATGACCAATTTTCCACGCTGGCCTTTATTTACGCAACACCCAAATGTACACCCGGTGTAAACGCCACTCGGTGCCCGCGCTGAGCATACCGCATGATATTGTAAATATTTGATGAGTCCGCGCGTTCACACGTCGCTAATCTTTCTCCTAGTTTTCCACGATGTGCATACAAAAGAAGTTTGTTCGCTTCCATATTTCAAGTGGTAGAAACGCCATTTTCGATTTTGCAAAAAGCAATTTATGGCCTTATATAAATTCTCGCGTATATATTTCTTCAATGTGCACACGCGTTTACGCGTGTAGATTTCGATGAGATAACAGGAAATAGGATTTATGGATATAATACCTACACTCGCAGAATAGTAACTACTATAATGCATCACAAAAGATAATCGGATTTTAAGATTATGTCGATGATTGTAAGTCGCTTTCGATATTCTGCACTTTGTTCTGCATTATGAGATATTTAACAAGTTTATCGATTTTTTATTCATTTTCTAAGAAAGTTGTTAAAGAAACACACTCATTGAGATCGCGCAACCAATGCACGACTTGACCGTCCAAGAGAACCGGCTCGATAAACTCGATGTACTCTTCATCGTTTGAGTGCATGCCGTCAGCTACATATTTTCCAGTCAGCGACTAAAGACGAAAGAGTTGTGATATCAAGGATCTCGGGATTATGCGTTTACGTAGAAAAATCAAGAGCAGGATAAAGAAATGGTGAACACCTTGGCGAGCTTCAAGGACTTGATGTTCACAAAGAGTTTCCTGATGTGCGGCTGCATGAGGTCCGGTCGTTTAGAATGGGCCAGAATCTCCAACATATCGTCGTTCGAGACGAAGTAAAGTCTTGGAAATACGCGTCTCTTAGTTTCCAGGTATTGCTCGAGCGCCAGTTGCAACGCCTCCAACTTGTCGTTGAATTTGTTCAGGACTTCCAGCAAGCCAGCTAACAGGATCGCCGCAATGGGGAGCGGAGAAAAAATGCAAATGCTCTCAATAGAATAGATTTACATTATTTTACAGTATGCGTACGCGCGTCGGCTCGCCGCTCGATCGTTTATCCCCTTTTACCGTAGTTTCTCTCTCCCTAGCTCTCGTTTTTCTAACGCCGCGCCGGAAACGGACAGACAGTTTGTACGTATCCATTTACATTAATACCCAGGCTCGGTTCTAGCTTAAAATTTTAATTCTAGTTCAATACTCAGAATGATCGTGCACGGTAAATATAAAATGCCTGATTTAATAATCCTTTCTTCATGAATTATGCCTCATCACAAATGTACTTAGCATAAACGCTTTTTTGTAAAAATATTGCGTTAAATTTTAAATAGTTGGAGAACGTTTATAATGCTACAAGAAATTCTCATTTTTTGATTTACCAAATGCAAGGTTTTATTAATTTCATAAATATTTGCTAAATTAACTATGCATAATTTGACTGATTTTTAAAGGTATGCATAAAATGTGAAAAATTTATAATAGGAGATAATGAGAATTTTGGCGTTAATTCAAGCATATATATTAATTATAAAATATGCAACAAGAACTTTAACCTCGACTTTAACACTTTCAGTGTCAAACTGATTTCAGCATTAAATTTAAAATGCTTGATTATCTGATATATTATTTTAATATTTTATTGCTTTTTTGGAGGCTTTAAGGATAATGCAAAATGATAGGAATGGCATGAAATTTATAACAGAAGTTTCTTTACAAATAACGGTTGCATGTAAATTTTTTCAGATTTTTTTACCAGAGCCTTTTTGCGTAAATTAATATCAAAATTCCACATTTTATAAGGGACCCTTATGAGAAATCCGATTCTCCATATCTATTTTCAATAAAAATATATATTTAAAATATTAAGAAGCAAATGAATTTATGTGTAATATGTGAAGTATACTATATTGAAGGTACGTACTAAAGTTCGAGCCATTTCACCACATAGTGTATTTGCAATACTAAAAAGTATAAGTCAAGATATAATATTTTTGTCATCAGAGCTGTGTGATGGAGAAAAATTGACAACGCTGTTAAAAAACACGGGAAGATTCTGACATAACATGTAACCTAACATGTAACCCAAAATGAAATCGAGAGTCTCTTCTGTCAATCAATTGTAGTTCTACCAACTTCGGTTTTTCATTTCTACACCGTCGTCAAGTTATTGTTTGTAATAATAATAAAGTTTGTTTTGAAAAATATAAATTTATATGTAAAACTTTTACATAAATAAACATTAATATTTTTTGGATTTTAAATGCATTTTATTCCATATTTTTTTTAAATTTTAGATTAATATTGTTTTAAATATAATTATTTTAGATTGGCAGCACTCCATATTTCCATTGTGTGGCAGCGCTACCGCCTCACTGCCCACCTCAGCCTTATAGCCTCTTTAATGTCTTAATTAATATAATAATATTTATATTATTTTTTTAATAATGTCTGAAATATTTTATAAAATTATTTTTAATTGGATAAATAAGACCGTCTCTCTCAAATAGATGACGGAATCTTTGCGGAAATTTAGATGTCATTCAGATATATATGACATTGCATTTAAAGTATTAATAATGTTTATTAGGTATTATATTCTTTCGTAGATATCAGAATTGTTCAATACGGTTAAATAATAATTGTTTAAAATTTTTCCTGCAAATATATAATTAAATTGGACAAATATTCTCTTGTATTTAACAAAAATTTTTTTCTTTGAAGAATTACCGTGCTACGTACGTACACTCATTAAATTTTTATTTGTACATACGTGGAAAAGCATACAATCCGTACAAATTCTTTTAAAAAAATTTAGTTTAAATTTCGCGTTATAATGAACAAATTATTTCTTGAAATATCTCTTTGATGACACATACGTGGAATATGAGTAGCTGACAACGCCAAACCATGAGAAGCTATTCTCGACGTGCTCAGCAAACTCGCTTGTCACTTTGTCAAAATTGTCCGTCTCCTTTGGGAGTTGTTTCCTGATATCCTCAGTGGTGAATATATTGTCAAGATACATGTATCCTCTCTGTGCTACTAACACCATTTCCAAAACTTCGCCGATCGTCGACAGTGCCCGCTCCCAGTACTCAACTTCTTGTGCAAATGGTTCTATGAACCTGGGAAAATCCAATATACCCTACTTAATTTAGTATCATTAGATACGTAAACGCGATAACTGGTTTAGCAAGTGTAATGCACCTCGTTGACTTCATGGACGAAAGCTACACCTGATGATCCTCCAAAGTCTGAATTACGTCGTTTATAGCTTTCAATTTGTATATTCCTCTATCCTTGTACGGAATCATTGTAATCGGCATTGCTTCCTAAGTATCCTTGATATGTTGGAGTCCCTGAAATGTTTGTCACATTAAACGCGTATTTTTTCGCAAAATACCGCTTTACGATTAATATACTATATTATAACGATTTTTATCATCAGCGACAACTTACAACTTCAATGGCGAGCTCCATCGTAGCCCCGTTAGAGATTTCGCTAATCTGCTCCGTGAAATTATGCATTTGCATTCTAATAATCGCTTCTAAGGTAAAGTCCTCCGATGTCTCGTCGAGGTCTCGAGCGATTGTATCTTTAATTCGTTTCCAATGTCTCGGTCTTATCTTCAGATTCTTCAGTACCGTTATTAGCGGTAATGTATGTATGTATGTATTTATCGACTCTTAATCTGAATATAATGATCTAATATTATACTCTTCAGTATAAGTTATGTTAAAGAAATAATTATATCTGTTATAGTATATGTACATTTCTTTTTTTATTTTAAAAATAAAAATATAAAGAACTCATCATAACTTAAAAACGTGATCTAATTGTAGTGCAATGATGTATCTGTTAATAATATCAGTCTTACTTATTCTAATTGTAAAGATGTTAAAAGCTTGTGTTAAAAATTGAAATGTAAATTTATAAAAATAATTTTTTTTTTAATATTTAAAACTTACAGAGTTAGTCTGTGAATCGAATCTTCTTCTACATAGAGAATACTTTTTTTCTGTGTACATTGCACTAAACAGCGGATCCTTTGATCTTTTTTATCTTTCTTTGTTTAGTAAAATAAGTTAAATTCTAGCTGCTGGAAATTACGCAGCCATTTACAAAACGTGTACTTTGCTAGTTTCAGAAAGTATTGTCGAAAGGAGTGGTACAAGTATGCTCGCATAAGCCGTGCGCTTTAGCGGTGCAAAGGTTAATAAGCGCTGCTGTGTAACACGTGGGATTAAGCATATTCTGTCCTTTGCGTTATTTGTTGCGAGGTGCTGCATTGGTCTGAATATGCGCCGCTTATGAACGAAAAAAAGAGGAGGACAAAAACGCGCAATTGCTTTTATTGGCGTTATTTATTTTGTGGTACATACCTATATGTACCTTCCAAATCGACGGACTTTTTTTAGATTCCTCGCGCCATATGCCACAAAAAAATAGCTAGCAAAAAGGTCCAGTCGCTACAACGTTCGATATTTGATGCGTTGCAACCAATCATCAACAATTACTGTCGATCACGTCCTCACGCACGATCTCTTTCATGTCTTGCTGTTATTTTGAAAAATGGCTATCCATCGTACGGGAATGCAGTTTATACGCGGCCGACCAGTTTCTAGTTTTCGCAAACCGATAAATTGACATCCTGCTAAAGGATGGCTCGCAAACACTACTTTGCGATTCGTGAAAAATGCACGAGGACGGCACATATTTACCGCGCGTTCGAAATTGGATTACAACTGAGTCGCACCTGGTATTCTCGACGATATCTCAATTCTTTTCTTTGAGCTCCTTGCTGAGCTTCGTGAGTTTCCGGAGGAGGAAATTAGCGGTTGTGTCCATCGCTTCCAATTCTATCGTCCAGAAATTTCCGGTTTTGTAGCGTTCCCAGGCGTCGTTCCATTCGTCCGTCAATTGCCATACCAATTCGATCACTGCTACATCCTTCGCGAGTAGAAAAGCGCCGAAAAGTCGAATAAGTACACGAAAGTGCACGAAGATGGTATATACAAGTGACATTTACTTTATCGAGTTGCACGAGTTCTCGCGAATGGGTCATTTATGCCAAAAACGGTCAGCTGTGATTTTAACCAGCTTTCCCTGTCTCTCAAAGAATATATTTCCTTCTTGAACGTGGCTAGCCACATTAAAGCGTCTGCAACAGTAATATAATAATACAGTAAAATAACTTTACTATAGATAAAATAAAATAATATTCTAGATGAATAACACGCCTGGATAAAACCAATTAATTTTTTTGCGATCAAGTTACTGCATTCATTTACGCTTATGTCCAAGCATACGCAGAATTACCATAACGGTGGCTCGTGTGTTTATAGAGGCAAAGTTCACGTAAAAAACCGATCCAAAATCGACAAGCTCATTTCAAACAGTTGGACGCGGAGCAAAAAAAAGTGCTATGAATAAGTAGCACGCTTGCAATCTGCAATAACAAACGTAAACGTTGAAATTTTTCTTCTAATTTTTTGAAAATTTCACGTAGATAATTATACAAATTATCACTATATTAATGTATACTCTCTTCAAACGTTCAACTCATTATGACAAGTAAATCGTAAAATATTTGTATTAAATCATTTTTGTCTGGTATCCTGTACATTTTATGTTTTAATCCTTTTTTAAAAATTCTTTCTTTTGTTATTTAATTTGTAAATTATAAATTTTTATTTAATATTAAAACTTAAAGTAGTGAATATTATTTTATGCCATTCAATGTCACGCAAATCCATTACAGATTGCAAGATATTGCTTAACGCAAGATATACATTTTCTCGATCGAGGGAGAACGCCCAAAAAGATATGGTAGTTGATTTATGCAGCGACTTGACTTTGTCTCACAACGAACGCTGATTTACACATCAGATAAGAGCATGTGAACCAATTTACCTTTTGAATTCCAGTCGGATGTGAAAGGTTCGGTATCGTTAAATCTGTGCACCAAGGAGGATATATCTTCTTCAAACATCGTCGCGTCAGTCAAAAATATTTGTCTAAATTCTTTCTACAATTACGTTGAGACAATATTAAAAGTTAAAAAGACAACTTGAGCTATTATACGATATATGAATATTTATGTAAAAAAAATTTCGGGTCTCTGATTCAATCTCTCTTTCTACAAATAGATTTTAAATTCGTAATCTGAGTAAAACAGATCTGTTCCTTCTTGACGAGGATTAGGCAGCAAGCTGATAAACCCCTCATAAAAAAATAAAATACTAAAAACCTTCAAAGAAATGAAAAGATTTAGACGAAAGCTTATTATTTTTAGTAGTAGACAAAACCGGCTATATATGTATATGTAAAAATCTGAGATTTCCAACATTTGTTTTTTTTATATGCAAACATAAATTACAATATATAAAACGTTGAATTGTAATCCTTTCTTCAATAATAATAAGTAAAATAGCAGAAAATTTTTATATTCTCTTTTGTGCTTTTTGTTATTAACTGACTTCAATACTTTATAAATACTCGAATGTTTTTATCATGCACCTACAGTTTATTTTTCAAATTATATAAGAAATATAAGAATTTCTACAGTAAAGTAACGTCTTTGTAAAATCAAAAAAATTGGGAAAGTATTAATTGACATCTCATTTTCCTTTTTTAGTTAGCGTTGACGCCCACGCCAACGCGACTAAATTTTTTATTACAAAGTTCCTAAAAGTTTTCTTTTATAGGAAAGGAAATATCGTACTTTTTTTCAAGCAAAGTAACTTTGCATGTGGCAAGTAACTCCAAGTAAGCTGTCCAGGAGCGGTCAATGTCCTTTAATTTTGTCTTGAAGTCATAAGTCAGTGGCACTTCGTATTTTTCTATAAAAATAATAAATTAAGAGTTCTTCCATAATATAATATAAGAATTATACATAAATGTAAATAGATTAATGGTTATTTAGAATTCACTCGTGGTTAAATTGAAAGTTAAAGTCCATGTCTTTAGCAAAACAGCTTAATACGTTTACGAAACTTGTAGATCGTGTTGCAGGTTCTTGAGCCATAATATATGGATCTTAAACTCCGCCGATTTTATGGCGCATCGACCACCTTATTTAGCATGGAGAAACATTTAGACGTTTACCCAAAGTTTGGTACTGCTCCTGGATCTTGGGAAACTCTTCCTCCTCTTTCGGAATCTCGGCGGTCCTCTCGAACAATTGCAGCGCGGATTGCATGCTGATGAGATCCGTCGGTTCCTTCGTTATTCTGCAATGAATTCACGTACGATTCAGTTCGAAATTCAAAAAGGCCCTGTGACAGGATTTATGGGAGTAACGATTTGCGAGCAACGCCTCTCCAATATTCCACTCGGTTTGAGGAAATTTACATTAATAGTATCGATCGAGAACTGTAAACGAATATAACTAAAAGAATTCAATTATGCAATAGAGCAGAATAGATGATCACGCGGGCACTCTAGAAAAGAATTTTCAACATAGTAATGAGCATAGAAATAATGTGTAAACTGCAGTTAATTCTTTTGAATTGATGAGCGGCGCGAAATAAATTTGTGTGCGCATTTTTCTCTTTATGAATTTAGTTTCATACAATGAGTATTTAAATATGAATTTTATTAATAACTTACGCAGCTCTCAAATAATTGTCTGTAAAAATGACTTTATGTGATTTAACATATTTTAAATCCCTTTCACATATAGCAGAAAAAAAACTATTACCTAAAAATATACGAATAAAAATCTCTGAGATTTAAAACGTTTCTTGCCACAATCCTCTTTCCATATCGAATTTTTTTTTAATCCTGAACGCAATCTTCTTTTGCTATGAATAACAATCCATGCGGGCAACTAACTTTGTGGAATTTTCAGCGATGTAATGATAAACGTGGTCGACCGATTGCATCGGTCATGCGTAATAAAAGTGCGGTGAGCTTCTGTTGCGAGATTAAACAATGTTCGATGATTATAGTGGCTTTCAATCCATCAAAATTTATATCTAGGAAATTCACTGTCGCCATAGTTTCCTGTAGTTGGACGCTATTCATCACATCGAGGTATTTACTTATGTCCATGTCAAAAGATGCCGCCGTTGGTTTCAACTTCTCGTATCTAATTTACAAAATAAATAATAAGCAATAACAGTTTTTTGTAAAAACTTAAATTTCTTTTAGTAGATATTTTACAAATTAAAATCTTGTAAAGATAAATTATTAATACTCTCTTTTTGCTCGTTGTTCCTTTAAAATAGCGTATAAGAAATTAAACTACAATATCTTTATGTAAATGTTACAGCTACAACTGTAGCTGTTGTTTACATAAATTAAATAACATATTTGAGTACAGATAATATAGTTTCTAGGTAAGCTCTTTGAAGTGTTACAAGCAAGGCCATTTAAATATGTTACTTTTTTTATTATAATCCTCTTTACTTTACCTTTGAATGTATAAGTCTTTATTTACTTCCCACACATCTTTGAAAGGTTCCCAGGTCTTGATATAATTTTGCACTTGAACAAAGCAGTAACTTATTTCTGCAAAATTGATAGATTAATATTATTTTTATTCTACTAATATGACATAAAGTTAAAAGTAATATTGAATCAAAATAAATAAGTTAATATCGAATTGGAATTGCGTATTAATAGTGCAACAAGATATTTCCATTAAATCTTAGAAACTTAAATAAAAATAGAAATTTTATCTTAATTAAAACCGATTTCTGATCGCAAACAATTTTAGAAAATTAATTATATTTTGATAAATTAAAAATAAAACCATTCAAGAAGACATATAAAAACTTTATGATACGACCATTATTAATTTTCTGTTGAAGTTGTATTAATTCTTTGTCCTCCTTATACAACTTCGAAAAGGAAAAACTCTTATCTGGAAGCATTTTAGACTTCTTAACTAATCGCGAGATATCTTTCAAGGGCTCCAGCAAAATATCCAAAACGTTTCCTATAACTGTAGCTATTTCCAAGAGGTTCGGCATGAAGTTCATCTAGATAAATTAACAAACTATTTAGAGCTTATACTCATGTGTTCTTGTATATTTTTTTGTAATAAATCTCTCCACGAAATAATTAACTGAAACATTTTTGTCATATTGTCAGATTAAAAAATGTAAAACTATCAAGAGACACGGTAGTGTCTCGCGCCAAGTACGCGCGGAGCGAGACAGCCGTGGCTCTATATACGCGACGCGACGAGTTGCGAGTACCCGAGATTTTTAGATCTCGATAACCAGTGAACGGATCAAGTTCTAACTAGGCTTATCGTAAAGCTTGGACCAAATTTATATAATAAAAGTGTTTTTATATTTCCGCTACGTGCCCTACGAGCGGAGATATTACGATGCATTACGATGCAAATTCCGATCCTGAAAATTTTCATTTAAGATACGTCCATTCTCCGTTTGCTGTGTTCGCCACGGCGCACGAGTCTAATTTTCTTGTGGCGTTCATACCCTTGCCGTTATGCGGCGCTCTAGTCTCTACGCGTAGAGATGCGTTCATTGAACTATATACCATACTGGAACGCGCACGCCTCTGTTCATTGGCGGCCAAGATTGTGGGAGTGGGATAGTTGAAATGCGACGATGTTGTTCTTGTCTAACTAACTGTGTCGACCACGTGAACTGACGTACTACCCGTTCTAAAACCATTTATCTGTAAAGAGGTTATTTCGACTTGGCGTATAGACTAAACAATGTTTTATATTTGTAAAGAACATTGAAGATTTTGCGACAATTGCGACGTAGAATCATACCGGTGCGTACATGTGTGATGTGCGTACCGGTCGCGGCGGTCGTTCGTTGCAGGACGATGTTTTCAGTTATGGTAGTTCACAGAGAAAGAGACAGCTTCGTCGCATTTCAACTATCTCTTAGTGGCCGCGGTAACAGTGGAGGGGGTATGGCCGTGCGCGTTCCAGTATGGTATATAGTTCAATGGATGCGTTAGTTCGATCCACAGAACATATACTAAGAGAAGCGCAACTTCCTTTGTAACCAGTGGAAACACGAAACGCCGCCGCGCGATCGACGCGCTCCAAACGGTTAGGGACTGTACTACATTCTATATCTATAGCTACTAGCTGTGCTACTAGCTGTGTTCCGAATACACTGCCAGTATTGAAAATCTATAGTTTACGTATAACGTAAATTATAGATTTTCAGTACTGGCAGTGTATATCGGAACACAGTTTATATGAGCCGTAAATAATATAGAATATATGTTAATAAATAATATATGTTATTTTTGTCATAAAATGAGGGAATGCGCAATAAAGAACAAATTAATTACATATAAATTGAAATACATTTTTATTAAAAAATTTTAATTTATAACATGAAATACATTTCTATTTCAAAGTGTGTAACATAGAATTACATTTTAATTTCAAAGTTTAACATAAAATACATTTTTATGTCAAAGTGTGTAACATAAAATACATTTTGATTTCAAATAAAGTCTATAATAATAGACATTTTCATTTCAAAGTAACATAAAATACATTTTGATTTCAAATAAAGTCTATAATAATACAACACATAACAGAATATACGATTCTATAATAAGTGGGAAAAAGAAAAAACCGTACAATTAAAGAGTTCGAAAACCAAATATATCAAAGAGAAACTAAAAATGCAAATAAGCAGAAAATGCAACTAAATCACAATGATTTAAATTGCTTGGTTTTTTCGTAATGGCCTGCAGTTTTCTGTACCGGTTTTTTCTTATCTTTAACATACTTATGTATTAAAAACTTTAAACTATCTTCGACGATTAGATTATCACATCGATGATTGCTACAGAAATCACTGCTGTAGTTATTAAAAAATATTTTTGTAAAAGCTGATTCTAAGTTTGACTTATGTCCATTTTCATCGCAAAAGTGAAATAATCTATTGTGTACGTTTTGTATTAACGTAATCAGCTGATTACTTGGATACGTTAACGAATCTTTGTCTGAATATTCCTTAAAAACCGTGTACAGATGATGTTGTTCTTGTTGTATACAAAACAAATCGATTTTACATTTTGAACAATTTTCATCAGGAAGTTTTAGCCTTTTTAAAAGATAACCCGACACGTAAGAAAGAGCTGGTGGAAGGTCTTCTGACATGTTATACTTGCGTTGTTCGTCAGGCATGTGCGACTCCTCGTGTTTCGCTAGACTGGTCTTATTACTTCCTTTCAGGGCCTTCGGTATTGCCTTCGGTAGCTGCAGTCTGAAAAATTAAACAATACAATTAGATTCACACACTTAAAAGACAGATTCACAAATATATATACACAAATATATATATATATATATATATATATATATACATATATATATTCACAAATAAAATTGGCAGCAAAAAGAATGCAATTATAAAAAAGAGATAAGGCAAGATCAAAAAAGAAAGCAGTGTAACAACTACAGAGAAAATATCATTCTAAGAATTGAGAAAAATAAAAGATAGTCCGAGTGAAATACTTATACGTACTTGATGTTGATGTACCAGCATGTGTCTCTGTAGATTGTTCAGCCTGTTGAACTCGCGATCGCACACTTCTTAATCAAACTTCTTGTCGGAATCGTGATGCTTCTTGTGCACACTCAAGTCGGTTATGGTGTGGAAGGTCTTCTGACATGTAGCGTTGTTCGTTAGGCGTATACCATGTTCTGTGCCACGAGGCACCACCGAAATTCAATATGGCAGGCAGTTTCAGTAGTTTCACTTTCACTTTTCGTGTCCGAGTCTCCGACGCCGACCATGCCCGATCGACGTTCGGCTTGCTTCGGCTCACGATACGCGCGCGCATTACCCCCGCTTTTGTTAGGGAGTGCCGCCATGATGTTTCTCCCCTTCTCCTACGAGTTGCATCCCCATGGTTCGATCGATCGATCACATGTGAGGTGACAGGAGTAAACATAACCGTAAAGTAGCCGATACACGTCGCGAGTTCGGTTCGGCTCGGTTTCTACTTGTTCGTGGGTGAGATGTCACGGGCCGGGTTCGGCGTCCGACGAGCTAAATTTCGAGACTATTCGGGAGTGTGTGTGTAGTGAAAAACGTTCAAGTCTCATTACATGTACGAGTTTGACTCGCGAGTCAAACTCGTACATATAATGGGCCGCTTCAGACGTCCGCGTCGTCGAGAAATATTCCGTCCGCGTCGTCGCGTCCGAAGTCCGAACACTCCGAACGGAGTACATGAGTGCTAGAGTGACAGAGTTCGCGCCTTGTGGATGGCTGGTTTCTGGGATACACCCTGAGCGAGGATGGCGAGGTTATATCTATCGTACGTATTGCTCTTTCTCGCGGTCACGCTCGCGTTCCCCGCTCGCGTTCCCCGCTCGCGTTCTCTCTCTCTCTCTCTCTTTCTCTAATAATGACTATCGAATATATCTGATAGAATTAAATCTAAACATTTTTTGTATTATAACACAAAAATTATATTTGACAGTGACATCCTTAATTAAATGTGCAGTGTAGTTTGTATTATAAATTATTAATTGCCTTATTTTGTTAACAAACTTTACTATACATATATTATCTACTATGACATTCTGCCAATAGCATCGTACATGCCAAATTCTGTATCAAATCTGTTTTTCTTTCGACAAAATTTATTTATAGCAAACACTGCATAATGTGCTCTCGACAAACTTGACTTTGCCTAATATATTCATATATTGTGTCTTAATTTTTTAAATGATTTATAAATTTATACAAACTACACTGCACATTTAAGGATGTCAAACTCTCAGATATAATTCTTGTAAGTTATAATACAAAAAATATTTACATTTGATTTTATCAGACATAAATGTCGATGTCGATAGACATTATGGCGTTTGATGTATCTATAACAAAAAGGGGTGATATCCGTACAAAATTACCTTTTACAAAAAGGTATAAAAAAAAGACGCCAAGCACGCGTGGTGTACCTTGAAAAAATCTAAGTAGTTATCTTTGTATCTCGAAAAAATCAAAGTAATATCTTTACCTTAAAAAAACCAAAGTCATATATTTACCTTGAAAAAATCGAAGTAATATATTTATTACAAAAAAAAGAAATGATATCTTTAAATTATGCGCCAATTAAATATATATTATATCAAAAAATAACTATTGTTTTTTTTAAAATGTATTCCCATTAAAGTGAAAAATTAATATAAAATGTGAAAAATTTTAGTGAAAAAAACTTGGCGCTGCCAAATTTTAAAATATTTGAAAGCAATAAATAACTAATTTAAAATATTAAATTAATAATTACAATGTGAATGTAGAGACTTTCACACATTAATTTAAAGTACTTTTTCCATTTATAGAAATTGTTTTATTAATATATATTATTATGTTTAGCAGCGCCAAGTTTTTTTCACTAAAATTTTTCACATTTTATATTAATTTTTTCACTTTAATGGGAATACATTTAAAAAAAAAACAATAGTTATTTTTTGATATAATACATATTTAATTGGCGCATAATTTAAAGATATCATTTCTTTTTTTTGTAATAAATATATTACTTCGATTTTTTCAAGGTAAATATATGACTTTGGTTTTTTTAAGGTAAAGATATTACTTTGATTTTTTCGAGATTATTATTACTCTACACGCGCGAGAACTTTATAGTTAAACAATGTACGTAATACTGTTGCACGGCATGTCATATACATGTTATGCATAGTTATGAACATACTTTGTTATCGATAATATCCGTTTGCATTAATAGAAGAGGTGAAGGTCCTGTCATGTCAGTACCATGAAGGGCTTTAAACATGATGGTCAAAGAATTCTTGAAACACAATCTGATGGCTTCCTCAAGGGAGGGCTCCGGTTGCCTACAAAACGATTGCCTACAGCTTCGTTTGCACACACCGCATTGCACACAATTCCGATTACACACATTCCCATTTGCGCACAGAGCGATTGCCAACAGGCATTATTGCGCACACGTCGCTTTGTCTACACGACGATATTGCACACAGCGCATTGCACACACGACCGTATTGCCCATAGCGCATTGCACACACGACTGTACTGCACACAACGCGTTGCACACACAGCCGTATTATACACAGCACATTGTACACACGGCCATACTGCACACGCGATCGTATTGCACACGCGACCGTGTTGCGCACATGAACGTATTGCCCACAGCGTATTGCACACATAACCATATTGCACACAGTGCATTGCACACACGACCGTATTGCACACAGCGCATTGCACACACGACCGTATTGCACACAGGACATTGCACACAGGACCGTATTGCCCACAGCGCATTGCATACACGTCCGTATTGCACACAGCGCATTGCACACACGGCCGTATTTCACACACGGCTATATTGCACACACGACCGTATTGCATACACGACCGTATTGCACACACGGCCGTATTGCACACATAGCCGTGTTGAACACACGGCCGTATTGCACATACAGCCGTGTTGCACACATTACTGTCTTGCACACACAGCCGTATTGCACACATGGCTGTCTTGCACACACAGCCGTATTGCACACATGGCTATATTGCACACACGGCCCGTGTTGCACACACGACTGTATAGCGCACACGGCCGTGTGTTGCACACACGGCCGTGTTGCAAACCTTAGTAGGTATCAGGCAAAAATTTTAAGTAAAACCCCCCCCCCCCCCCTATATTGTAGTATATCGTTTGAAAAATATAAAAAAAAAAAAATTTTGGCGCGTTACAGGTCGATACGTTGATCCGTTCAGGAGTTATTTAGAGTCAAAGTTGGAAATAGCCAATTTTTAACTCTCAAACGAGTCAACGTATTGACCTCTATCTTGCGCCAAAATTTTTCTTATTTCATGCACTTTCAAACGATATACTACAACATAGGGGGTTCCGTGTACGAAATTAAAGGTGATGTTTACGTGAGCTCCAAACAACTATCCAAGGTTAAAACATTACCACTATCTTATGTGCCCTTTGAAACCGTACAACTTTTGTCTAAAACATTTTTCTCTAAAATGTTAAAGTTACATGTAACTATGGTGTTTGCTGGGTAGTTTTCCTACAAAATGCCTGATACGGGCGCTCTGATACACCCTTTGTATAGTAACTTTAGATAAAGAAAACATTCCGTGAGTGTTGAGTGAGTTCTACCGTTCTACCAGAGAGAGGAATCGGAAAATAGGCCAGGAAGACATCGAACGACGGCGAAACAACTTTAAGGTGAGTAATTTATTATTTATTTCTTATTTGCTACTTCGCAAAATTTGTTTATTCTTGTTTGTCAGGTTCCTTTATTTCGATTTTTTCCGAATGTACGAATAATAATTTATTGACAGATTAAATTGATTTTATTAGAGTATTGTAGAGAAAGAAAGACACTAAAAAAGTAATTAGATACAAACTGTTATCAATTTTTTTATATTGATTTATTTATGATACTTGCTGTCAAAATTTAATAATAAACAGTACAAATATTTTTCAATTTTATCACCAAATATTCGTATCCATTTGTTGTTCATTTGATTATGCAAAATTATGGATGTGTAACTAGGCATTATGTATATCTATGGAACCTAGTAAACCCGATAATGAGCAGCAATTGCGAATAATAGGATTAATTGATTCAATTATAAACAGTTATATTTATGATTTCTTTCAATTTATTTGATATATTTGATATTTGCGATGTAATCTCATAAGCACATAGCAGATATCTTCTATTGGTTCTACAGAGGCAAGATTTTGTTTAATATTCTAAGATTAATGAAGTTTTGAAAATAATATGGTGCCAATTATGTACATAATACATAAAATATTACCTTTATCGCACCACACAATTCGAAAATTTATTATAATTTATATAATTTAATATATAAAAAAGACAACAATTTTTTATTAGTAAATTTTCAAGTTAGTTTTTTCTCATTCTTCTTATTTTATTAAAGAAAAAATAGAAAAGTTTAGTCAAATTTGAACAATTAAGAATAAAAACTAAAACAGATATAGAAGCATTTTTTGTGTAGGGTATACGAGACAAATTGTACGTTTCAACAGAAATATGCAAAATCTTGATTGTCTGTACAATGTGATTATAAAAGAGAGAAGATATTTCCTGCAACAAAAGAAATATTGAACAAAACTCGTTGATCGAATTCGATTATTCTGCTCTTGTAGAGTCATCAGGGAGCGAAATTTCGCCTCGCAAAGATAAATATTATTTTTCTCAACTCGCGCTCACGTCCATGACACGTCTATCCGTTCCAAATTCTTGCAGATTCGGCATTAACATTTGCTGAACTAATCTTTCTCCTGCGCGCGTATTGTATTTCGAGCTTCTAACGAAACCCACCATGCATTTAAATTAAATCCAGAAATATCCAGGAAACTTTCGGCGAGGAGAAGGCAATCGACTGGCTCCGAAATGCAAATTCCTGCAGGCATATGTCTCCGTCTCTTTTCTCTTCCTCTTCTCCTCTTCTTTCTCTTTCTCTCTTTTTCCTCTCGCTCTCGCTTTCGGCGTCGCGTTAAAACTTGGACCGAGTTATATATCCGTCGTTTCCCCATTTTTTTTATTTTTTCGTTATTGTTTTTGCTCGATCGATGCGTGACGATTCATCGTCTCTACTTCCGTGCGAGCATCTTGCAATCGCTTCAACCTAATGCACGACGGATTTTCGCGTCAACATATGGATCAGAAACGCATATATATAGTATTGACGTTTGACTGGTCGACAAACTGATGCAGTTTGTGTGGCTCCATTCACAATGAGTGAGTGGTGTCGTGTTTTTTAATATCGTTGCCATGTTCCTTAACGCTAGTCTCTAAGTGTCTCATCGTTTGACTTATGTATATGCGTTACAATTATCACAATTAATTTTGTACACGACCTCAGTTTAATTGTTTTGTGTTAATAATTTTGTCTTTCCCTCTCCTAATAACCGAGTCTAAATTTTTTGGTACCTTATAAACTACATCCAAACCACGTTTATTAAGGATGTTCGAGCGGTACAATCCCTACTCTGCTAAAAGTTAAATTTTCAATACAAAATTACTGAAATAAAGATTGCATGTATGTCAAACAACTGCAGTTTAAGTATGTTTTTTTGTTATTTTAATAATTAGTATTGTTCAAACAATTAAAAAAAGTTTTTTTTCCAAAGAGTTTTGAAACTTAAAATACAATATCAATGATTTCTAAAACTTTTTTTATATTTTTTACATATAAAAAAAGTTTTAGAAATATCTTACTTTTTAATTTATATTTACAGCAAAAAATGTCGATTCTTTATAAGAACCCAAGAAAAAATGATTAGATATAATCATATATAATTATATCTGCTATTTATATAATTATATATAATTATATATGTTTTTATATAAAGTCATATCTAATTATACATGGTCACATGTGCAATCAGTGGTCCCACATACAACCAGATATAGCATTATATCTAATTGTATATAAATGTATGTGAAGCCAGATATAATGATATGTGAGTATTGTATCCTACATATAAACTGTATATATAGTTTTATATAAGTATTATATAAGACTGTATATATAGTTTTATATAAGTATTATATAAAACTATATATACAGTCATATATAGCCAGATATATTAATGTGAATAATCTGGTCCTATATACAACCAGATATAGCACTATATCTAATTGTATGTAAATGTATGTGAAGCCAGATATAATGATATGTGAGTAGTGTATCCTACATATAACTAGATATAGTATTATATACAACTATATATACAGTCATATATAGCCAGATATATTAATGTGAATAATTTGGTCCTATATACAACAAGATATAGCACTATATCTAATTGTATATAAATTTATGTAAAGCCAGATATAATGAGATATGAGTAGTGTACCTTACATATAACTAAATATAGTACTATATACAACTATATATGCAGTCATATATAGCCAAATATATTAATGTGACTAATCTGGTCCTATATACAACCAGATATAGCACCATATCTAATTGTATGTAAATGTATGTGAAGCCAGATATAATGATATGTGAGTGGTGTGGCCTACATATAACTAGATATAGTATTATATACAACATAAGAAGCATTTATATCTTCGTAGATTATATATGATTATATATAATCATATATGAACACATATTACATTTTTAATTTCGGATTATCCGATAGATGGCATCCGTTGGGATCTGTTTCTCGTATTTAAAATTTGACCAATAATGGTATAAGAACGGTGTCAAGAGACACGACAGAGTCTCGCGCCAAGTGATATAAATCACGGCATAACTTGTGTATTAGTTATATTGTGAAGTCTACGCTTTACTCTTATAATAAAGTGGCACACTTTTAGTAAATAAAACCCAAAAAGCCTAATTTTATTATATATAATTATATATGGTTATATAATTATATGTGGTTATATATAATTATATATGGTTGTATATAATTATATGTGGTTATATATAATTATATGTGGTTATATATAATTATATGTGGTTATATATAATTATATGTGGTTATATATAATTATATGTAATTATATATAATTATATACAATTATATCGGCCCATTTTTTATATCTAATTATATCTAAAGCCGATTTTATATAATTATATGTGATTATATCTAATCATTTTTTCTCGGGAAACATTTTATCAACTTTAAACTTAAATCGTTAAGTAAATTACTTTTAAATTTTACAGAGTATTTTTAATTTTTAGAAACATCTCACAGTTATTTCTGAATATATTTAAAATACCTCCAATATATCATTAAAATCGCGATATCTCGCGAATGAGCGTCCTAATTATTTTCAAAGTTTTATGGAAGTTTTAAAAAGCCTTAAAGAACATGCTCACCGATGTTCATCAATGTCTGATATTTTTTTGAGATCGGACTCGAACATCCTTAAGCGTTGGACAAACGCTCTCACTCAAATTCTTAAGGAGGGTGGTTGCTCAAATCAAAATGATAAAAATTAGTTCAAATTTATGGAGGATATTCGTCCATGGGAATCTGTCGTCCATACCAAAATTGAAGACAATTGTCTACATGGTTGTCGAGTAATTAATTATTAAATTATTTATTTTTGCTATGTTTCCCACGTGTATAAGAGTATATCAAAATAATAAGAATTAGTTAAAATTTATAGAGGATTTTTGTCTATAGAAATCTGTCATCCATGCCAAATTGTCTTCAACTTTGGCATGGACGACTTATTCCCATAGACGAATATCGTCCATAAATTTGAACTAATTCTTAGTATTCTTTTTTAGCTGATTTGAGCAACCACTTGAAGATAATTGTCTGCATGGTTGTCAAGTAATTAATTACTGAAATTACACTCTTATACATCGAACGAAACATTATACATAACTTATACATAGCAAAAATATTAAAAGTGCAAGCAACGCTTAAGTACGAGCAATGCGAACACACTTCTAAATTTTTTCCTCTTTCCGCGCCGCCTGCCGCTCAGCGGGACCCTAGCCAACCTCCTTAACGTATGGAACTGCTGTGTTTCCGGGAATCAAAGAAATTGAATTTAGTAGTGTCACTAGTCTGTGTTGTCTCTTTGCGATATCTAAGTTCCCTCAATCGCTTTTTAACGTGCGTGTTAATAACTTGTAGGTAATGGGAAACAATTATTTATTAATATTTCTTTAATGATCTCAATATTAGAATCGTGAAAGCGCTTGTCCGACAACAGAATTGCGCGAATAACTAAGCTAATTATGGTATTAACTTTATAATTGTGCTGATGGTTTGAAAAATAGTTCACCTAGCGACCAGAGAAGGTAGGCTTCCTGTACCAATTAGTTAAAAGTTCACCACCATTCCTAGTTACCATGGTCAATAAAGGCTATGGATCCGTTTGTTTCTAATTTATGTGTGAACTTTAACCGTGGGTTGTAACTATTGAAAATCGTGAGTATATCGTTAACACTATCGTTGGGCACAACCGCAAAAATATCGTCGACGTACCTACGGAGAACGGACAATGGAAAACCTAATGCTTATAAGGACTGTATTTATAGGTCGTCTATAATGATGTCAGCTAAAATAGATGACAATGGAGATCCCATGAGGCTGCCAAAAACCTGCTCGTAAATTTGACCATCAAAACTAAAGCTAGTAGAGCCCAATACTAATTCTATGGCGTACAGAAACTGTGTTAAACTTAATTTAGTACATATAAATTATTATAAATGATATGTCTTTCCATCTTTTCTTTATTGCTTTAAAAGCAAGCTCAATAGGTACGTTGGCGTACAAAGCTGTGACGTCAAGAGAAGTCAATAACTCGTCCGTACTAATTTTTTGGTTTTTTATTATCTTCGCGAAGAACCAACTGTCCTTGATATGTGACTTAGATTTCCTTATCAACTAATGTAAAAAATATTAATTAACTTAGAAGTAACAGTTACCGTCAAATTCAATTTCTTAAAAATATTACACTCGGAAATATTAATAGTAGGCCACTTTTTAACTAAACAAATTCCATCCGAGTCATTTTTCGATAGAATTGAATATTGAGCTAAGTAAAAGCGACAAAGAGGGAGTGATATTCTCCCTCTCGCTCGGCGTGCCGAGCTTAGCCGACACACCGATAGACCGAGCGTTACTCTTTATGCACAGTGGAGGGGGATATTCGCTAGCGTGCGCGGGCTCGAAATCGCAGCACTGGTCCGTAGCTTACATTGGTGGAGGAAGAAAACGGAGGGAGACAGAGAGGCGGGAGTCGGGCTGAGAGAGGCGGGGCGAGATTTAATCGGTCTTGGGGGGGGGGGGGGGGTCCAGAGGTCGCCACTGCATCAGGGGGGAAGGGAGAACGTTCCGTTCTCTCTCTGAAGAGAGATTGGCTCTTCCGCGGAGGAGAGCGTGCAGTCGCTAGCCGAGGCCTATACTTGCTCGTCGAAGGGTATTGGTTCTCCGACTCGTTGCACCATACCCCCCCAAACAGCGCGAGAGCAACATGAAACGAACGGACAAACTAAGAAAGAGAGAAGGAGGGAGAAAGAGAGCGAGCAAAAGGGACAAAAAAAGAAGAAAAAAAGAGAAAGGGAGAGAGAGATAGAGAAAGAGAAAAAGAGAGAACAAAGACAAAGAGATAGAGAGGGTGCAAAACAGAAAAGGGCGAATAGAACATCTATCCCCTTTATCGCCTTGCATCGTCGTATCCCAACACGAGCACGCACGCCCGCTTTCTCTCCCACCACTAATCGCTCCCACCACGACAACTGTAAAGTTGTCTAAATTATAATACGAAGACTAACAATAAGCATGCCGGCTTATGAGCAGGGCGCACAAGCTTGCATGGTTAGTCTTCGTATTACATTTATTTTACGGCTGTTTATTTAACTGTCGAGGGAAAGGAATGCAGTCGGAATATTTTTAAAGTGTGCTGAAGTGATCTGTAGTGTTATTTTGTGCAAATATCTGTTTATTTGGAAATAAAGTGCAAGAATGCTCAACGTGTCATTTCCACTCATTTCTCGCTTCTGATGTCATCAAACAGAGATAGAAAAGGCGAGTACCTAGGAGCCTTAATATTGCTGCAACAAAATTGTTCTATTATCCTACGAAATTGTAGGTTCTTCTAACCATATAAGTGTAGAACGTCATCAGTTGAATGACATCATCAAACAAAGATAGAAGAGACAAGTACCCAGGAGCCTTAAAACTATGTGTTGGAAGAACTAGAAAATCCAGTATAAAGATGTAAACAATTTATACATAAAAATATTTTTATTAATTAATTATATAATATATTGAACAGTTTTGAAGACAAAAATTTTGAACACAAATTCGTATAAATTAAAGTGTATTTTTCTAAATTAAGGTACAACTATAACTATTTGCATGAAATATATAAATTACCATCGCTCATCATGTGAACATTTTGCGGAACATAAGAGAATAAATCTTGTAGCCTAATAAATCTCCAAACAGATTTCTTAATTACTTCAAATGCGCAGTAATGCCTGTTAACAGCTTTGGTATGAAATTCTGTACATATAAATAATATTTGGCGCATATTATTAATAGTCATGTAATGAATCTCGCCAAAAATAATAGTATTATCTTTCATATACATAGCTATAGCCATATCTTTATGATAAGTAATGCCATTCACTTTTAACCAAGTGTCGAGTACATATTCGTATTGGATGTTACATGGGAGTGTATTTTTGAAATGAAGATAATCAGACAGATCAGTTAATTCTTGACGTAGTGTAGGCCCTAAACTTAATCGGTCAGAAAATCCTTTTTTACTAAGAAATCTGTGTGACAGAATAAGTTGATGTTTTAGTGCCAAAGTGTACGGGCAATTTCTGCGGGATCTTATGGCCTTCGCATCCTCCTTGAATTGCTTGTGCTTTGCTTCGAAACGAAAGCAAGATAAATGTTTGAGTGGTCCTAATCTTCTCAATAATCGGGGATAATGTACGATGATGTTTAGGTTTTAGTGGCTCCGCAAAAACTTCCATATATAGCGAATGATGTTCCGATATTAAAGTTTCAAGGAGTTGAATTGTTGCAGAAGTAAATGATAAACTCAGTACGATATTTATAATTTGTCGCAATACGAGGAAGACTTCCCAAACGGTATTATTTACGGGCACCAGATCGCCGATCAGAATACCAAGATGTTCAACTAAAAAAACCATTTCTGACGCTGAAATGATTAGATTTTCTGCAGTAAGAGCGTTGCTAGATATTGAGATTGGTATGTTTTTTCCAAAATTTTGACCACAATCAAAATGCTGCAAGCGGGCATTAAAAATTTTAAGAGAAAAAAAATGTTCTCTATTTATAAAAATATTCAAAATTTTACCCATTTCATATCTACATATTCCTTCGAATACATCATGCATAGGATCAAGACTTGCATTTAGTATGACATGAAATTTCGGGATTTCATTAAAAACGCATTTACTTTTCACTCCCGTGGAGTAATTTTCACAGTCTTTCAGATAATTTTGTTCGGTCCGTAGCATTTGAGTATTTTCTTTCACTTGTTTTCGGCTCTCAATTTTATTCGCTGTACATATTCTACAAACATTTTGTGTGTTAAAGCTTGTTGTGAAGCCACAAATCTCATTCATACCTAGATTATCACCAATAATCGCTAACAGAGAAAAATAATATGTTTGTTGCTGACCATCCACATTTACAATTAATCCATGTTTCTCAAGATCTGTTATTTGATCGATAATATTACGAAATATTTTCATGTTACCGGCGGTCTTGTGATCTTTCGTATAGTGGAGTTGAGCAAGAAATATATTTTCCAACATACTACTAAATTCATATGAGATACATCCTAATGAAAAATAAACGGCACCGAGTTTTCGTATATTAGCATGTGAACCGAGAGGATTATTGATCTTAACATCGTCAAAATAAAGTATCAACGGAAGTACGGTTTTTTCCTCAAATTGAGATTCAATGCTCTGCCATAATTCACCTTGAACATTTGAAATTAATGATTCACTAGATTTGCATTCTTCAATATGTTGTAAAATTGAAGATAAAACGTTTGGTATTTCTAAAAATTTTGTTAGGACATTTTTCATCGATATCACTTGGATTTCTACGTTTGAAATAACAGCTTTGCGTTTTCCCCCGATAAAGCGAGAACTTATCGATGCATGAATTTTGAGCGACTTTTATCAGAGTATTTGCATTTTCAAAATATTTTAAACTGTGATGTTCGGATTTAAAATTATCAAAACCGTGTTGCAATATTGTTAACATCTTGGTGAGATCTGAAAGGGCCTGTTTATAATCTTCAAAATTACACTTTTGCTTCAAAATCGGTATAAGAATTAAATCATACAAATTCTTCAATTTATCAATCAAAGTGGAAACAAACAATCGTGTGAGACTTAACTCCGAGTAAAGTTGTGAAACGAATGATAAGATTTCTGTTTGTACGATACATTCAAAAGCTTTGATATTGAAAATTGCAGGCTCGTGAAATGAACATTCCGGTTGTTGAGATTGAATAATTGTATTCGAGGACACAAGGTTAGGACAACTCAAACATTCCAATTCTGCAAGGTCAAAAAAATCATTTTCAGGGTTTCTATTTGGACCGATTCGTGCTTTATTGCCAAACGACCCAAAATGCCTTGAAAAGAAGTGTCTTTTATACGAATAAAAACTGTTAAAACTTCTTGTACATTTTTCATGGCGACAGTAGCAGGCTGATAATATTAAAGTTTTATGGCGCAGTTTGACGTGTTTAGTAAGACAAGTTTCGGAAAAAGAGATTCGTTTCGCAAAATGGGCACAGAATCATTTTTGATACTATCTTTTTGAACGAAAATGTTGTAACGGAACAATAAGAAAGAAAACTTTTTTGCACGAAGGCTTTTTCTACAGTATCTTTAAAAAAAACTAAACATTGAAACAAAACCACCCGAGAAAAAATGATTAGATATAATCACATATAATTATATAAAATCGGCTTTAGATA
The DNA here is from genome assembly GCA_035220615.1 of Leptothorax acervorum. Classification (NCBI taxonomy): domain Eukaryota; kingdom Metazoa; phylum Arthropoda; class Insecta; order Hymenoptera; family Formicidae; genus Leptothorax; species Leptothorax acervorum. The sequence continues at coordinate 62,585 of JASTWQ010000698.1, read as the reverse complement.
TAATTAGATATAAAAAATGGGCCGATATAATTGTATATAATTATATACAACTACATATAATTATATATAACCACATATAATTATATATAACCACATATAATTATATATAACCACATATAATTATATATAACCATATATAATTATATATAACCACATATAATTATATAACCATATATAATTATATATAATAAAATTAGGCTTTTTGGGTTTTATTTACTAAAAGTGTGCCACTTTATTATAAGAGTAAAGAGTAGACTTCATAATATAACTAATACAAAAGTTATGCCGTGATTTATATCACTTGGCGCGAGACTCTGTCGTGTCTCTTGACACCGTTCTTATACCATTGTTGGTCAAATTTTAAATACGAGAAACAGATCCCAACGGATGCCATCTATCGGATAATCCGAAATTAAAAATGTAATATGTGTTCATATATGATTATATATAATCATATATAATCTACGAAGATATAAATGCTTCTTATGTTGTATATAATACTATATCTAGTTATATGTAGGGTACAATACTCACATATCATTATATCTGGCTTCACATACATTTACATACAATTAGATATGGTGCTATATCTGGTTGTATATAGGACCAGATTAGTCACATTAATATATTTGGCTATATATGACTGCATATATAGTTGTATATAGTAATATATCTAGTTATATGTAGGGTACACTACTCATATCTCATTATATCTGGCTCTACATATATACAATTAGATATAGTGCTATATCTGGTTGTATATAGGACCAGATTATTCACATTAATATATCTGGCTATATATGACTGTATATATAGTTGTATATAATACTATATCTAGTTATATGTAGGATACACTACTCACATATCATTATATCTGGCTTCACATACATTTATATACAATTAGATATAGCGTTATATCTGGTTGTATATAGGACCAGATTATTCACATTAATATATCTGGCTATATATGACTGTATATATAGTTTTATATAATACTATATCTAGTTATATGTAGGATACACTACTCACATATCATTATATCTGGCTTCATGTACATTTATATACAATTAGATATAATGCTATATCTGGTTGTATGTGGGACCACTGATTCCACATGTGACCATGTATAATTAGATATGACCCTATATAAAAACATATATAATTATATATAATTATATATATACCAGATATAATTATATATGATTATATGTAATCATTTTTTCTTTGTCGCAGACTCTCGAGGATTATTTTATCAACTTTATGATAAATCCAAACAATAAGAAACCAAACTTTTTTCCGCAAGTTCTTTGTAGCATTACTCTAATAAACTCAAAATTGTAACGAAACAATAAGAAACAAAATATTTTATCACACGGAGGTTTCTCTCTTTTATTAATATTATTCTCTTTAAAAACTGAAAATTAGAACAAAACAATAAACAATTTGTTTTGTTTGATTAAAAAATGGAATAAAACAATGGAAAAATTGTTTTCATCTGTGATTACGGGTTTTTATCTTTAAATGATATTATATCGCTTATTGTTTCCATTATATTCGGAGTCATTTTATCCAAACTATTTTCATAACCATATAAAATTCTTTGAAATAACAACCATATGTGAGCGCTTTCTATCGGGTATTCAAGGTCAAAGACTTGAAAAATTTTAAAACACAAATCCATAGCTTTTAGGACTGACGATACCTTGTACAAGGTGTCAACAACTGATATAAAAATATCAGAAATATCCGTGTTAGATGGGCCGATAGCGATGATGAAAGGCTGCAATGTAATCCCTAGATTCGCGGCTGCTTTTCTCTTTTCTTCTTGTATCTTCGTGATGTCTGCTATTAACTGCAAAAAATTGTAGGTACTATATAGAGGCCAGTAATCTTATACTTGAATGCGATGAATATTAATTATCATGATACAGTAGTTGAAATAATTAGGCTATATTTACATTCAGGTATCGATGGTTTCCACTGATCTTTTCTCACACGGAATCGGTTTTTAGGTGGAAGTAGGTGTGGGAGAAGTCTCAGTTGCACAACAACTTTTGCATCTGTTTGATGAAATGACATTAATTATACAAGGTGAATACGTTGTATATTTATTTAGAAGCAAATATACTTACTGTCGGTCAATTTCTCGTCGTATTGAATCAACTCTACAAAAGCTTTCGCAGCGTCATCGTCTTTTTTGGTGGCCAAACAGCTAAAACTTTTGTAAAAAAAGTTTTCCAACTTTCCAATGTTAACTCTCGCGTTGATAATTTTAGACAAGAGTAATCCTCTTCAATTAATGTAAATGCATTTGGATGTTTGAGAATAGGCCAGCTTTCATAAATTTCAGACAATTTCCAATCGCGGTTTGACTTTATACTTTTTTGTCGATATTCAGCCGTCAACTTCCAATTTTTAACAACAATTTCCCATGGCATTGAATGACTTTGCAGCCATGCTTTAGCTTCTAGAATAGCTTCTGTAAGATGATAAAGAAATTAGGATGTAAACATTCGATTAATTTAATAAGTAGTAATTTTGAGTTTATACATATGTATATTAACCCTAATAGGTCACACTGGGTAAAATAGACCCCAGCGTTTTTTTAACTTCGAAAACGACCCAGTAAACCAATAGAAATGGGCTTTTTTTTTACATATGTTAAATTAATTTTTTGCAAATCAAACCTATACAGTTTTTTTAAGGAAGACTTAAACTACACCAGGATATTTTCTTTTTTTTTTTAAAGGTCACCTACAATTTTTTATACACGTGCAAACACGCTGGTGTCTATTTCACCCAGTGTGACCATTACGGGATTCTCGGGAAGTGTGACCAAATAGGGTTAAAAAAAAAAATAACTACAGGCTACCTTCATCGGAGGATGAGTCCGGACTATCGGTTCTACGGTCGTCTGGTGATTTCCACTCATGAATGAGTTTCAAGGCACGTGTTTTGTTCCGATATTTGTCCACTAATTTTCCACGTAAAATTTGAGATTTTCCAATTCGCGATAATTTTTTCGAAACTGGTGGAATGTAGTACGTGCTTGTATCTTTGGTAGGAAAAAGTTCTACTATTTCCTCTGCTATGTATAGGAAATCATCATTTTTCAAACTAAAAACATAAAATAAACAAAAATGAAAATACCTATATATTACGCATACATTATATATAAACATATATTGATATATTACGGAAATACATGTTACAAAAAAATGTAAAATGAAATTACTGGATGGTTTCATTTAGTAATTCTGTCAGAATGATGTCGACAATTAGCATTCTAGATTGTCGCGACAAAGACTTGTGTTTTTTATAAGATTTTACAATCGCCTTTCCTTGGATGTTCACACATAGAATTTCTTTGACATCGATAGTTTTTGTTCTTAAGGCATACGTCAATTTTCCCGCAAAAGTTTTCTGTCTCTTTAAACTATAAGCATCCTCAGATGAACTTTGTGAGAGATTTTCTGACGTTTCAGATCTTGTTTCAGATACTTCTGCACTCGAATCCGAAACCTGGTTAATATAGTACAAGATAAATATTGTTCAAGAATAAAAGTAATTCCTCAAAATCGGAAGGATTTGATTCTCGATATGTATATTAGGATGTGTCAAAAATAAGTTATTTTTTCTTAATCTTATCATGGAAAAAGTTAGTTTTAGGCATCAAAGAATCATCCTAAAATTTTATCCTTCTATCTCGATTTTTCAAATAGCACATTCAGGAGTTCCATTTTAATTAACATGAGAAAAACAATTTTCATGTATGAGTACGTATATTATGCGCACTACTTGATCGGTATAACTGATAACAACATTTTAGAAATAAGTTTTTGTATACACTAAGAAAAAAAGTTGTTTTATCCAACTAAATATTTGGTCCGATACGTTCAACTAAACATTTACTACGATGAAACAAAATATTGTTTCCAAACCCCTAATTTGTTTACAATGGTACACTCTGAGAAAAGGTTTTGGTTATAATAACCAAGGCTTGGTGAAATAGTTTCAACTAAATGATTTAGTGATTATGACAAAATATTTGGTTAATATTAACAAATTTGGTAACATTAACCAAATTTGTTAACATTAACCAAATTATTTCGTCATAATTACTAAACCTTTAGTTGAAACTATTTCACCAAGCCTTGGTTATTATAACTAAAACCTTTTTTCAGTGTACAAATTATGATGTTGGAAACAATATTTTGTTTCATCGTAGTAAATGTTTAGTTGAACGTATCGGACTACATATTTAGTTGGATAAAACAATTTTTTTTTTTAGTGCAAAGTAATGAAAATTTAAATTAAAAAATAATGCATTACTTATTAATTTTTTAAAAAGTAATTATTTCTTTACTCATTAATTATTAAAAAAGTAATCCGAAATGGAAAAAATCAAATTAATTATTTAAAAAGTAATGCGTAATGAAAGAAATCGTATTAATTATTTAAAAAGTAATGCGTAATTAAAAACCTTCGTATTGATTAAAAAAATAATCTTTAATGAAACCGTAATACATTGTATGTTTTACTACTTTACTCAAATATGTTAAATCAGGATTCTTATATATTTGCTAAAAAATAATAATAAAAATAAAATTTTGATTAATGGTTTAATTGAATACAATTATTATACATTGCACAAGTATCTATATTTTTGTTTATTATAAACATGTTTTTTTTTCGTTCTTTTGTGATCACGACTTCAACAACTTTGTATTAAAATATTTTGCAGGCCGAGTTCAATTAGATCAAATATTAATTAACAATGATACTAACCGTGAAAAACAACATTTTCGGGTATTTTTTTATACATTTATTCAACATGAAATGATGAGCATGCGCTTGACTTAAACCGAATCAAAAATAAAATGTAACAATTCAAATTATGTGATCACAAACTGATAATATATTCAATATACATATAATAATTTTATAGATTTTATTTTATTTTAAAGATAAATATATATCTTTGTTAATTTTTATTTTCATCACACATATTATAAATTAAATTACAAGCTTTAATTATTCAGACTCATATTTCCATTTCTAACATTTAAATCATATGAATGGAAATATGAGTAGTCCGAATAATCAAAGCTTGTAATTTAATTTATAATATATTTATAAATGATGAAATAAGTGATGAAAATAAAAATAAACAAAGATATAATATATATCTATATACACTACTCAAAATTAAATAGGGAACACCTTTGATATGCTAAAAATTTGGGCTATTTTCAAACCGCTGAAACTCGGCGAAAAATCATCGTAGACACAAAATTAAAAAAGCATTTTAAAGCTTGAAACTTCTTCTTTCAAGTGCTTTTTGACGATTTCAAATATCTCTTTTTGTTACAAAACGGCATAATGATAAAGCTCGATCAGTCAAAATAGAAATTTTTAATGCAACTTTGCTAAGCTACATCTGGCGTGCAAAAAATCGTGGAGAATTTCTATTACTTGCATCATATAGTGGGTTCTTTCCCCTTTAATTTAAGAGGTTGTCGAGCTTTGTGCAATTTTTTTTGGCTGAGTTATCGAGGTTTGAATAAAAAGTGGTCACTTTGACTTTGATCGCTTATAACTCGTAAAAAAATCAACGTACAGCTTTCTGCAAAAAAGCGTTGAAAAGCTGAAAGTTAGCCCTTTCGAACGCTGTTATTGTTTTTTTCTCAGCCTTGCGCTTTCTATCAGCAAATCGAGTTTAAAAAACATGTAAAAAATCACATATTTTTCGTTTTTTCTTTAAGTCAGTGTATTGTCGCGAATAAAGGTCCAATCAAAATCGCTACAACAAAGTTTTGTAGTCCGATTATACCTTAATAACAAACAATAACGTTTATCAGCTAAAACAATTTTGTTCCATGTGTCCATCGCACTTGAAATTGCCAAAATCTCAAAAAACTAAAAAAATCAATCTGCTCAACTGCAGTTAAGGGGTAATATCACCTTGTGACCACTAAAAGTAGGGTAATTTTTCTGAATTTATTATAAAAAAATTAAAAGATATATTAATATTCGGGTTTGTACATATGAAAGTACAAGTCTTAATGTACAAAAAAAAATTTTTTTTAGATTTAAAAAAATAAAATTGGCGGCGTGGCAGCTTATCGCTGCGGATCAAGCTTTATCATTATGCCGTTTTGTAACAAAAAGAGATAATTAAAATCGTCAAAAAGCACTTGAAAGAAGAAGTTTCAAGCTTTAAAATGCTTTTTTAATTTTGTATCTACGATGATTTTTCGCCGAGTTTCAGCGGTTTGAAAATAGCCCAAATTTTTAGCATATCAAAAGTGTTCCCTATTTAATTTTGAGTAGTGTATTATGCAGTTTCAGATTTTTTTGAATTTTCGAGTTTGCCGAATGTCCCTAATTAGTCCATACGCCAGGTCGATTGAGCATTTTTATCCAGGTCGATGGCTCAAGTTAATGTTCTTTTATGTTTTTTGGGTCGTAGAACTAGAATATGTAAATAGTTTTTTCGTAAGTCGATGCAATAAAAAGTTATTAACAATTTATTTGTTTAAATTGCCCTAGCGATCAAACTATATATTCTATAGAAAAATAAACTAGGAAAATTTAAAAAAAATAAAATTTAAATTTAAATTGTAAGAATATCGTCCGTCGAGAAACATTGATCGCGGATTGAGAACATGTCGTAAATTGTTCGAGCACTATATTATTTTAATTTTTACCTTAGCTATGTCCGATATTTTATGTCTTCTCGGATCATGCCGAGTGTCAGGCAGGAAAATAACCAATCATCCTTGAATATCTGGCTACTTCCGCAGGGGCACAAATATTCTAAACATAAATAATATATTTCAGAATTCTCCAAAAAATTAAAATGCCTTTTAGTTTTAATGATGCTTCTAGTATTTTCAAATGTTTTTACTAAAGTATTCTTTTTAAAATGTAATAAAAAAGAAAGATAGTTACCTCTAAAAATTTATCTCTAATTTTACGTAAATTTTGTTATTAAAATAGAAGTTGCAATTTTTGAGAAGTGTTCTGCTTTATATCCAAAATATACAGAATAAATTAGAGAATAAAAATCTTACAAAATTCGATTAAAATATTCCGAAATAATGATAGTTACCCTATATCAAGCAGTTCCTGCAGTTCCGGTCAAAACAGATCTTTATTTAAGTACTTAATGAGAAAAATTACACACAATGCTTAAATGCGTATTGTGCGATGCGCGATTAACAATAAACGAAAATAATAGTATACTTTTTGGGTATTTATACGATATTTGTTCTCATTCTTGTGATAAATCAGTAGTAATCGTGTTATCTGTGCAGTATAAATGACGGATTCAAAAACCTGATGTGGCAAATCTGTATGCACTATGATTGTTATCTATCCTCAAAAAGATGCACCAAACAAATATAACGAGGAAAGCTTAATTGCTAAATTTTTTACACAACGCAATGTAACAGTGTAACAGTGTCTTTTAAATTAAATATGTATCAAATATTTTTTATTTAAACAGGTCTAGTTATATTCCTATGTATATATTGTACATATATATATATATAGACTATAGCCGCACCGATTATATCTACATATAAACAGATAAATTACAAAATATATAACAACAAACATATATATACAAAAGTATATTAAAAAAATGAAATAGACTAACAATAAGTACAAGTAATACAAAGATAAAGGCTCACTTAAATAATAAATAATGAACAAAAAGCAATTGGAGCCAGGCGCCGTAAATAATGCGCAAAATATTTATTAATAAACGAAGTCACGAACGTTTCGACCCTTTTTTGGGGTCATCTTCAGCGTGAATATAAAAAAAAACATGTCAAATATCAAATCTACATAATGACGTCAAACGCAATGACTCGATGTCCCTAACGTAGTCAACAATAATCGTGGTCAACGATAAATTCTTAGCTGCATGACCGTCGTCTCTCGAATGCTGAAAAAGCGAGTGTGTGCTCCGAAGCAAACCCAGGCATCCTCCGAATGGTCCTCTCCTCGGTTAATAGGCCAAGAGGAAAGGAAAATCGCCATGTCACTTCATGTATCAAAACGGAACTCCCAAATTCGAAAGATACCTGAACAAGTATTCGGAGTAACACATATGCAAATCCGATAACGCAAAATAGCATCGAAGATTAATTAGTTACTTACAAAAGAAGAAAAAAAGGCGAATACAAGTCACACATTACTCTTCGGTTAAAATACGTGGCATCTCGACAACGTTCAAAGAGCGAATGACATTTAAGTTTTTAAACGTTGTCAGGATGACAAACAAAGTCATAAAGAGATAGGCACAAATACAATTGAAGCCACCTCTATAAGATAAACAAAGAAGTGTACTCTCGTGTACCGGAGCAAAATTTAAAGTTTAGAAAGTTTCGCTATTACATCTGAATATGACTCCGGTAAATTTTCCGTGTCCGTCTGCAAATTCAAACCGTTTTTCTGTCTCTTAATGTAGAGCATCTCGGATGTTAGGCGTTTGCTTAAATAGAGCTCATTGTCCAGAATCTCCACACCGTCCCAATCAAAATCATGCCCGGAATCCAAATTATGTTTCAACAACACAGAGCGATTAGGCTTCCTTTTTAATATGTGATTGCGATGTTCATTAACTCTCGTTTGCAATTGTCTGCCAGTCTGCCCAACATAGGAGGCATCACAACTATTGCAATTTATTTTGTAAACTACATTGTTAAGGGCCGTTCTCGGCAGCCTGTCTTTATGTGCTTTAATAAAAGTTCTCATTTTGTTGAGGCTGAAATACGACAATCTGACATTAAGATTCCTTGTTACATTCTTAAACTTGTCAGTAACCGAAGGAACATACGGTATCGTAAAAAAAGGAGCCAATTCCGCATCGTTCGTGTTATTAGAATTATCCTTCTTGGAAACAAAATTCTTAATTAGAAACTTTATACGTTCATGGAAGATTCTGAAAATGAACTCCAACGGATAACCATTATTAAGCAGAATTCTTATAGCCAATTCTAAGTTTTTAGCATGAAACCGAGAGTGTGACAGCCGAAACACTCTGTCTATCAAACCGATCACTGTTCCTCTTTTCTGACACAATGGGTGTTGAGAAAAGTAACTCAAATATCTTCCTGAGAAGGTTGGTTTATGATACCAGTCAAAAATAATCTTATTGTTCTCAAGCAACATAGTAATCTCGAGAAAATTCATCGTATCATTCTCACCAACCTCCATTGTGAACTGGAGTCTAGGGTGGAATGAATTGAAGACCTCCAGTGTATAATCTAAGGAGTCGGAAGGAGCCGCCAACGCGATGTCATCAACGTATCTCCCAAAAAACGGTGGAGTGTATTTGAGTATAGAAAGGGCTTTCTTTTCAAGATCTTGCATCACAATGTCGGCAGCCATGGGAGACAAAGGAGAGCCCATAGGAGAGCCAAAGGTTTGCTGATATATTATTCCATTAGAAACAAAAAACGTCGAATTTAAAACCAATCGAACGGCCGTAAAAAACTCAGATTTAGGAATGTTGCACTTGGCCGCGATATAATCCCATCTAATGAAAATACTCTCCAAAACCATATCTGTAGGTATGTTGGTAAAAAGGGAAATTACATCAAGAGAGATAAGTTTAAATTCATCGTCAATGTATACCTCTAAAAGCTTCTCCACCAAATCAAAACTATTCGCAACATAACTCTCGGCCTTAGGGAAACTTTTCAACATTATACGGTGTAGAAATAAAGCAAGCCCATATAAAGGGCTGTTTAATGACGATACTATTAATCTAAAAGGGCAATTAGGTTTATGTATTTTCGGGAGTCCATAGGCCCTAGGTATTGTACCATCACTGCAATATGAAGATCTGTGTGCAGAGATCGAAATAAATTCAGATTTCTTCCATCTAGAGAGTAATTTCTGTGCGCTAGAAGTTAGTTTTCTTGTGGGATTCTCTGTGACTATTGTATAAGTTTCTTTATCACTAAGAAGTTCCTCAACTTTTTCAATGTATTTATCTTTATCCAATGCTACAGTTATATTGCCTTTATCCGCGCGTGTAAGAATTAAATTCGGATTCTCCTGGAGGAAACTACTCGTGGCAGAAACTAAGTTTTTTATATTATTATTAAGATTGTTGTTAGGCGTCGAGTATCCCGGAAGATTGTTGATGATGTTTGCTGAACGGTTTCTTATGGCTATTTGTATTGGTGCGGGAAACTTCCTCAAATTGTTTTCAACACTTTTGATAAATTCAATTGTTAATTTATTAGCATTGGTGATAGGAAGGCTAAAGTTATCCCCTAATTGTAGGAGACATTGGATGTCATCCGGGATATTTATGGAAGACATATTAATAAACCATTTATCATTTAGTTGTGTTAAAGAGGTAGATATTTTATTAAAAAATTCTGGGTTAACCGTAACCTCAATATCCGTATTCAAATCATCGCAAGACTGGATAGATGGTTTAAGGGAGAACTTAGGAACAGCGTTGTCGGCCGTAATTGATTGTGCAGAAGAAAGGCTACAGTAGTATTTTATCGGCTTCCGGCGATTATCACACTTTGAGACCATCCACTCAAATTTTTTGTTCATCGACTGGGAATGAACAATAGAAAAGGTTAGTAAGAGACCCCTTTGTCTATAAAAGAATGAATTGCAGACGGGTGACGGTATATACCGATACAAGTAATTACAAATTTTATAAATCTGGCATTTCGCAAACCTTGCCTGACAATACACATCTCTAAGTTCAATATGCAGCAATTGTTTAATAAAAATCAATTTACAATGTTTAAATTTGCCGATCCACCTGTGGTTTAAGAGACTGTGTTCGAATCCTTTCAAAAGGTTCACGAAATGAGGAGGTGTGATGTTAACTTAAATGTCATTCGCTCTTTGAACGTTGTCGAGATGCCACGTATTTTAACCGAAGAGTAATGTGTGACTTGTATTCGCCTTTTTTTCTTCTTTTGTAAGTAACTAATTAATCTTCGATGCTATTTTGCGTTATCGGATTTGCATATGTGTTGCTCCGAATACTTGTTCAGGTATTTTTCGAATTTGGGAGTTCCGTTTTGATACATGAAGTGACATGGCGATTTTCCTTTCCTCTTGGCCTATTAACCGAGGAGAGGACCATTCGGAGGATGCCTGGGTTTGCTTCGGAGCACACACTCGCTTTTCCAGCATTCGAGAGACGACGGTCATGCAGCTAAGAATTTATTGTTGACCACGATTATTGTTGACTACGTTAGGGACATCGAGTCATTGCGTTTGACGTCATTATGTAGATTTGATATTTGACATGTTTTTTTTTATATTTACGCTAAAGATGACCCCAAGAAAGGGTCGAAACGTTCGTGACTTCGTTTATTAATAAATATTTTGCGCATTATTTACGGCGCCTGGCTCCAATTGCCTTTTGTTCATTATTTAATAAGTACAAGATAAAAAAATTAATTTTCTATCAAGGTTCACGTAATTTAAGAATATAAACAGTAAATACTATCTATCATTTTTCAAAAAGTTTTACAGTGTACCTGTTTCATATTATATCACCGATAAGTCCATTTATGCAAAAAGAAAAAAGAAAGATAATTTAGGTGAGGCAAGACGGGATACTTGAGGTTTAACCACATAAAATAACTATACTAAATATAAAAAATATCCATTTTTATCAACACAAGTCCTTTCATTAAACCCTTCTTTACATATAAAAATGATTAAAATTAACAAACATGTATGAATGATTAGTTTAGAAATTAATATTTAAAATAACGTCTTTTGCCCCGTCTTGCCACATAGGCGGGGTAAAACGGGGTACCTCCATTTAATTTAATTTTAACATTGAAAAGTTAAAATAAGGAAATAAAATGCTTATTGCAAGTTAAGACAATCAAAAATATTCCATAATTTTTTATTTTTTACATAAAATGCAGATATAAACAGTCTTCATCCTTATTGTCAATGCCTGTGCAAGAGTTATGTGCCCATCGCGCATAAGCGGCGCAACGAATTCACTCTTCGTCGGAATAATTATGACGGTAGAGGCACTGGTCATCTTCAACAACTTTGCTGTCGCTGGATCCTTTCTGAGTCACACGAGAGAATGGTGGTATAGTACCCCCGTCTTACCCTAAAGCAACTTTTTTAAAATTATATTATAATAACGCAAAACTTGTGCATTAAGAATAAAAACATCGACTGTTTTGAGAACTCAGGAAACCATTCCGCAAGACAGTGTAAAAGAAGGTTCAAAATAATACGTTTCTAGTTGAAACAGCAAATATGAAGTTGCAATATTATAACACGGTGCAAAAACTGCACGCGAGTTATGGAAATAACAAAACAACGCATCGGAATGAAGTCAGCGATCGTCAAAACAAAGGCTGGTTTTTGCATAATCAAATTCTAAACAAAATCCAATGGATAGCACCACGTGGTGGAAAAGAAACCCGGTACCTCATCTTACTCTAAACTCTGTCTCCCGCCTTTCCCTACTTCAAAACGCAAAACGGACAAAGTACAAAATATATAACGATAATAAGTACATCTATACGTGTGCTAAAAGCAAACACTTTTTGTTGATTAAAGATCTACTGCTTCGAAACAATTTCCTCGTTCTTCTTATTTTATAAATGAGTGACGTAGTCGCGATCAGCTTCTCCAGCATTCTCCTCGATCAGCTTCTTCCAGTGTTCTGCAAAAATATTTACATTACATGTAATTATTATAAGTATAATAATGCCAATTTAAACACGTATTTAACATCTTAGAATTAGATAAATTATTAACAAACTTTTAGTTAATGTACAACTGCTCGGAATTACTGCAAACTTAAATATAAGAAACCAAATTAAATTTCTTAATTGACGAAGCTGGCACTCCTGACGGTCACAATCGTCAGGACACTAGACCGAGATTCCGGTCCTTCTATCAAAACGCTTAAATTTAAGCACCTTAAGTTAAGATGGAAAAATTCCCTCTCCCTTCCCTAATTAAATTGATATTGATTTAATATTAAAATCACTGTAAAAACTTATTGCGAAAAATATTACCCCAGCTAGGGTTCGAACCTGGAATCTCCCGCATTCCGTTCGGGCGTCTTAACCAATTCGACTACCGGGGCATGTGGTAATATTCATCGCAATAGCACATCTAAACAATCATAAGATGGAACACCGATATTTACGTCGACGGTGTATATTTAAACACGATGAGATACATTAACTTCGCCAGTGTATAAATAACCAAATTAAATTTCTTAATCGACGAAGCTGGGGTAATATTTTTCGCAATAAGTTTTTACAGTGATTTTAATATTAAATCGATATCGATTTAATTAGGGAAGGGAGAGGGAATTTTTCCATCTTAATTTAAAGTGCTTAATTTAAGCGTTTTGATAGAAGGACCGGAATCTCGGTCTAGTGTCCTGACGATTGTGACCGTCAGGAGTGCCAGCTTCGTCGATTAAGAAATTTAATTTGGTTATTTATACACTGGCGAAGTTAATGTATCTCATCGTGTTTAAATATAAGAAGTTCATTTTCTCTCCAACAAATATTTATTTAATAATAATAATCATCCTTTCACTAAACCCATTACATTTGTTACATTTTAATTTACCGCGATTACCTGTTAATTCATGGACGTTAACACTTTCTGTTGATTCTAGATCTATCTGTTTCGATACGATTTTCTCGTTCTTCTTATTTATAAGACACACACAGTCGCGATTCTCCTCGATTAGCTTCTTCCAGTAATCTGCAAAAGTATTTATTTACATGTAATGAGTTATATGTATAGTAATGCCAATTTAAACACGTATTTAATATCTTAGAATTATAGGTAAACTATTAACAAACTTTTAGTTAATGTACAACTGTTCGGAATTACTGCAAACTTAGATATAAGAAGTTTATTTTCTCTCCAACAAATATTTATTTAATAATAAAAATCATTCTTTCACTAAACCCATTACATTTGTTACATTTTAATTTACCGCATCTACCTGTTAATTCTTGGATTGTACCACCAGTGCCGCCATATTCGACGGGCAAAATGTCAGCCGGAATATCCTTGAAACAGTTCTGCATCGTACTCTGTGAGTAGACGTGAAATCTGCTCCTCATCTTCTCACTCATTAAAAATTTGAAAATTTTTACAGTAATATCGAAGAGTACGTTGGTGTTAATTATGTTAATTGACTGGATCCTCATAGGATAGCAGTGCTGCCATAGGTTAACCATAGTCATTAAAATGTTAGGTCGGAATTGAGCAGCGTGACGTATGGTTGTATTGGTCACGTCCATGAACATTACGTAACCATATATGGATGCTGCGGGATAATATTTTATCGCCGTTTCTATCCCCATCACATTGACCTAAAAAGATCGTCCGTCGAAAAGTTATATACATGAATTGAAAATATATCATCGTGATGACATCCGACATAAATCGTTTTGAGCATTATTTTATCTTTACCTTAGCAATATTTGATATTGTGTGCCTTCTCGGATCATGCACAGTGGCACGCAAAATAACAACTAATCTTCCTTGATCATCTGGCTTTCGCAGGGGCAAATAAATACTAAACGTGAACAAATTATTTCAGACTTTTTAAAAGTCTTAACATATTGTTTAGTTAAATAGTAATGTGCATCTAGTAATTTCTGTAAAGTCCTAAATAAAATATTCTTACCAATGTTGTATAACAGAAATGAAAAAAAGTTAACTTAAGGAGTGACGCCCAAAATGGCAATTAATAATCCCTTTTTGAGTAAAAAAATTTGGAATTGATTAAGGTACCATTGGAAAGTGTGCGCTCAACGATCTTGTTGCTCACGTTAAGCGCGGTAGGCTGGTACAGCCTTGTATAAAGAAGACTCAGCAGTCAAGAGAACGAAGGATTGGTTTGGTTTAAGAAAACGACTATGTTCGGATATGCGGTATGGAGAATCGAAAATTTATTGTTACTTTAGGATGTCACAATGACTTCTAAGGCGAGCGGTATTCACAGTGAGTTTTGAAACGGTAATCGCGAGCGCAAGGAGGAAGAAAATAGGTTCGACGAATAACGCGAATGAGAAATTCGGGTAACAATTAGCATCCGCGGAAAATTGATAGCAAACGCCGGGTTCCGAGAAAGGTGTCGCTGGTAAACACTCGGAATGACAACAAAGCGAGAAATACTGGTCGAAATTTAATGATCGAAATTTAACGGATGAGAACGATATTTAGCGATTCCTAAACAGAAAGGTTTACATTTCTATTCAAAAGGAGGATTTTCTGAGCGTCGCTCTTTATTAATAAATGTAAGCCTTACTTGCAATTAAAATTAAAGTTGCAATTTGTGACGTGTTCTGATGTATTCAAGATGTTTTATATATCCAAGATAAATAGAAGTAAAATGAAAATTATTTACGATCTATATCAATTCCCAACTAAATCGGAATGTTATTAAAACTCTCACATTAAACAATAACTGATTCAACTCAATTACGTTAATTCATATTAATATAATTATGTCAATTATGTCAATATAAATTACAGTAACATAAATTAATTTAATTAAACAAGTCTAATCAATGAAGTAAGAACCGCAATCGTTACAGTCAATGAGATGCAACCGCATCGTTACAGGAAAAATCGGCGATATAAATTATTAAAGTGCGGAGATTTATGAAATTTTTGGTCAACCATTATAAATCGGATAATCCGAAATGCGTTGTTTTCAAGATAACAATAAGCATAAAACAAAAAAATTTGATTTAAATTGTATAAAATTAAGCGCCTTATTATATGTCGGCCTAACTTACGTAGAAGTTTCACTATAAAATCTTACGCGCTCGAATTTCCGCACTGTAATAAACTCTTACATTCCAAAAAGGTGATAGTTACCCCATATCGAGCATCTCCTGTAGTTCTGGCAGAAATGGATCTAAATTCGTGAACCATTCTGGTAAGTCGGAACACTGCTTATAATAGTTTCGTATCCTGATCTTCGTTTTCTCGTGGTTAAATTTACAGACTCTCAAAAATCGCAGGATAAGGAATTCATCTATGTACAGATTAAAGATTCCTTTCAAATAAAAAGCAACAATTGAAGCACAGTGCTGATAATATCATTAGATATTATAAATTAGGTATTATAAACACCTGCATAGAGCAGCGTTGTTTTTAGAAACTAATTTCTAATATTTCTTTATCAAAAAATATTTTAACAAATGTATCTTATTATGCTATAGTCCATGAAGAAAAATTATTGTTTAATTATTTGATAACTTTTACTCCTTTAGTTAAAATTAAATTTAGTTATATTCATGGGTAGACACACACACTCATACGCGCACGTTCTATCATCAAATATGTTTACAAGAAAATAGTTCCTGCCTTGAACTTAAGAGATCGCTCAATTAGCGATCAATATTTATTTGCGTCTTAACACTTTGCCGATCGTTTAAGTAGATCTGCCCGTTATACGATCCATCACTAAACGACTAAAGTCCATTTCTATCAATGTAGATTAACTTTAATCTCAGTTTAACTTGCTTTTCATCTTTTTCTAGTTTTAAGAATTAGAAAAATATGAAAACCAAGTTAAGTCGAGATAAAGTTAATCTGCATTGGTAGAAATGGACATAAGTTCCAGTTTTTTAATAATCGCTTAACTTTAATCTTAGGTTAACTCACTCTTTGTCTCTTTCCAACTGTCACTTTTAGAAATAGATGAAGAGTGAGTTTAGCTAAACTTTAGTTTAAACGACTATTGAAAAACTGGCCTTAAATAATTAGATCTATTTTCTTTAAACCACGTCATTCTTTCGTGTTTCTCAATTAGTAACAAAAGACAGAACTAAAAAAAAATTACAATTAAAAAAAATCTTCTCGCAAGACAATGCACAAATCACAAACTGTCAAAAAATGTACAGTATTCAACACTTAACTTGCATGTTTGGCAAAAATTCAATTATATACTGTCATAAACAACCATTAAAGAATTAAATTATAAAACTGAATCTAATTACATTCTGCTTAAACAGACATTCCACACATTCAAAAACTCGTGTACCAAAATACGAATATTTCTGTATCGTAAATGAATAAACATCTTTTCTTGTTTCTTTGACTAATTAAAATATGAACAAAGATATAAACGATCGTTGATCGCGAAAACTATTTGATATAAAAAAATTGAAAAGTGCAATATTGTAAGGAAGAACTACATAAAGATTTTCAATTAAGGACGTCCCCCGGCTAATCGATTTTCTATGTCTATGTATTTGCTTGAAATTTGGACCATATGCTATTAATAGTGTTATCTTATACACCTCTTCAATTGTAAGAACAGTGCCGGTACTCTGGGAGAAATTTTTACCGTTATTTTTGTAGTTAAGCAACTTAGCACTTCGGTTAGTGCTAAATAAGTTAATATTGTGTTTGCGTAACTGAATATCGACAGAACTAATTGAAAAAATTGACTAGTACAACTGAAACATCTTTGACATAGATGGAATAGCTAATCGCGATTTTGAGTTACGCGAAGTTAACCATAAATCTTGCTTAAGAAAGAACTGTGACGTCACAGATGAGGACGGAACG
Source organism: Leptothorax acervorum (assembly GCA_035220615.1). Classification (NCBI taxonomy): domain Eukaryota; kingdom Metazoa; phylum Arthropoda; class Insecta; order Hymenoptera; family Formicidae; genus Leptothorax; species Leptothorax acervorum. Next base: position 44,987 of record JASTWQ010000698.1, on the reverse strand, counting down.
TATCTCTAAATCTGAACTCATAACCTACATAACTTGGTTATAACATTATTGTATAACCCAAATTTGTGGATGTAAAATTTAAAAATTAGGTATGTTTAATCTGAAATCACGAATTCCGTAACCGTGATTTCAGATTAAACATACCTATTTCTGAATTATGCTTAATCTGAAATCACGGTTACGAAATCCGTAATCGTGATTTACCTTAACTCACTTCGTGTATTACCTTAACTCATATTCATAATCTGTGTAACTCTGAATTGTGGTTGTTCGATAGCAGAAATATAAGTTTTAGAAAAGTTACAGTAAAATAGATCGTTAGCTCAGCGTTAGCGTACTAGGCTACCATTCCGGAATCTTATAGGTTCTTAGGTTCGAATCCCGTCAATGCGTGGGTATAAAAAATTGTAAAACAATGCGTAATTGTAAATAATAAAATAGAATATATGCGAAACCACGAATACAGATTAACTAAAAAAAAGAAAAAATAAGAAATTACAAATAAAAAAATTTTTTTTTTTTCGTTAAAATATTCTTAAAATGAGTTGAGCCGTAACTCAAATTTTTGCTTACATTAACTGATTTTTTAGTTAGGTATTTCAGATAGTAAGTAAATTACAACTCAAATTTCTGGGGGGGTCCCGTTTGCCTACAATCCCGATTGCCAACAACTTTGTTTGCCCACAACATTTTGCCTACAGCTTCGTTTGCCGACATTCCCGATTGCCTACAAGCATTACTGCGCACATGTAATAGTTAAAAATACTAACGTACGTTTGCGCATATGGCCAAACACATTGGACACATGACTTTATTGCACACAAGCAGATTGCACACATGACATTATTGCGCACATACATATTGCACACATGATTTATTGCGCACATACGCGTTATATTGCACACAATGTCGCAGGCTTATTGTAAAATCAGCCTTTTTGCAAAAAGGCTGCCTTTTTGCAAAATGCCGGCCTTTTGCGAAAGCATTTAATTGTTTCTTTAATAAGACTAACGTATTTTAGATTTCTTGCATAGTGCCTAGCCTAGCACCAGCCCATGTGTGCCAAAAAGCCTAAAGTGCGTTCAGTCTTATTGGGAAACAATCATTGCTTCGCAAAAGGCCGGCCTTTCGCAAAGAGGCTAGTCTTTTTGCAAAAGGGCTGATTTTGCAGTAAGCTAGCGACATATGTGTGCAATGTAACGTGTATGTGCGCAATAAAGTCATGTGTGCAATGTGTATGTGCGCAATAATGTCATGTGTGCAATCTGCTTGTGTGCAATAAAGTCATGTGTGCAATGTGTTTGGCTATGTGCGCAAACGTACGTTCGTATTTTTAACTATTACATGTGCGCAATAATGCTTGTAGGCAATCGGGAATGTCGGCAATCGGAAATGTCGGCAAACAAAGCTGTAGGCAAAATGTTGTGGGCAAACGAAGCTGTTGGCAATTGGGATTGTTGGCAAACGAAGCCCCCCCCAAATTTCTTATAAGACTAGTCGATGTCTTCATTTACGTATTCCTCAAATAAGGTTACTGGATGCTCTCATCGTCGTTGTCTAACTAAGATGTGCAATTACTGCAACAGTAATTCGATGATATAACTGTGTGTGGAGGACCTGAGATGTTTTCTCATAACCAAGAATCACACTTGCTTAAGTCAATTTTTAGCTTCTTAACTGATATTATTAAGGCGGCAGTGTGGTCTAGTGGTAGTGCGCCAGACTCGTAATCTGAGGAACCGGGTTCGAGTCCACTTGATCATGTAAACATGGAATTTCTCTGTAATGGTATATTCCGAAGCTGCGCCCCCCCATGCGGGGGAAGTGGACTCTTAGCGGGGGAAAGGCTCCGTCTTTCGGGTGTCCCCCCCCCCCCCATGCTGGAGAAACGGACCCTCGGCGGAGGAAGGGCTCCGCTAGGGCTTCGATGGAGGACCTTTCGGGTGCCCCTCCGCGGGGGGGGACGGTCTCTCGGCGGGGGAGGGGCTCCGTCTTTCGGATGGCCCCCCCGCGGGGGGGACAGTCTCCCAACGAGGAAAACTGGGCTCGGAAGAAAGTAGAGGTGATTATGGTGGGAGGCACAATGGACCCTGTCTGGGTGCCGCACTGGTAGGGCTTCGATAGAGGACCTCCCCCCCCCCAGATCAGATAGCCTCAATATTTATCTTTAACTGATATTATTTCTCTGACGTCATCATTTTGATGACGTATTTCTAATCCAAATACGAGGTTACGTAAAATTAGAGTTACGAGCAATCCAAATAATTTGATTACTAATCGTGGGCCCCAAAATGGGTTGCTTAACTGTATATTTTTCTCCCAGAGTACCAAAGTCGAGATATTCAATGTCAAAGTTACGAATTTTAATTTAATTTAATGTTTTTATTTTTAGTTCAAGGGTAAATTGCAAATTATAGGAAAAATTTGAAAATTTGGTATTTATGCATAAAAGCGACTTCCTCTCCGATTTGGTTTCTTTTTAATATGTTGTTGGGGATGTCTTCCCGAGTCATTTCATATATACATATAATCGTCGGACTCAAATAGTTTTGGAGATACAGGCTGAGAAAGGATAAAAATAATAAATACGAAAATAAACGTTTAATGATGATTTATTCTACACTATCATTAGGAATCTGAAAGATTTCAGCCATTGCATCAAAGAATGCGGTAATCCGAGCGTAAACAGACCAATAGAGTCACTTTGAAAACATAAACAAACAGGCTATACTACACAGGGACTTCCACGCAAATCAAGATCCATTCCCACTACTATTCATCGTACATATAAATATGTACTTTTTATATACCAACTGTTCTCTGCTTTAACAAATATGTGCTTTGTAAGTTGAAGCACATACAAAGCACACACTTGGTTGAAATCTTTCAGATTCCTAATGATAGAGTTGAATAAATCATCATTAAACGTTTATTTTTGTATTTATTATTTTTATCCTTTTTTAGCCTGTATCTCCGAAACTATTTGAGTCCGGCCCTTATATATATATATGAAATGACTCGAAAAGACATCCCCAACAACATATTAAAAAATTAACCAAATCGGAGAAGGAGTCGCTTTTATGCATAAATACCTCCTTTCTTAGCTTGTATCTCCGAAGCTATTTGAGTCCGACCCTTATATATATATGAAATGACTCGGGAAGACATCCCCAACAAGATACTAAAATATCAAGCAAATTGGAGAGGGAGTCGCTTTTATGCATAAATACCGAAAATTTTACTATATGTTAATAAATGTGGTACCTACAACGTAAAAGTAATTGACCATTCCAAACGCGAGATAATCGCTATCAAAATTGCATTTTTTCCATGTATTGGATACACAAAGCATACGGAAATCTTATATTTTGAATTTTAATAATTATTACAAATCCTTAGAAAGTGATGAAAAACGGATATATAACAAAAGGACACTTTAGGAATACCAGTAAAGAACCCCGCAATTATTGACCATTTAAATTTATAAAAATACAATAATAAATAGACCTCGATTTTCACGATTATTTGACGTAAAGAAGCGACTGAAGGAGAAAAATGACAGAATAGTTTTTTGTTCTGTGTGTGAGGGACAGAACTATCCAAAAGTTTTCAGCTTGTAACCGTAATATTCGGATGTTTTTACGTCGATTTAGAGTATAAAATTTTGGCTACGATTATAACCGGTGAACGTCTTTAAGTCATTATTTATCATATTATTTATTGTTCACATTTTCAGATTACTTTCATTTTTTTTTTTCGTTAACAAAACCAAACGCAATTTGTACTTAATACCATTTTTCATTTTTTAATATGCGATCAAACACAAATTAGTGTCAGATATAATGTCACATCGACGCAAATTACGCTTAATTGCTTCGGAATTAATAAACTATTATTGAATTTCAAAGAACGATATTTCAAAGGCGTACATCACGTGGGATCAATATCATTTTTACCGATTTGTCCGCGCAAGTCGTTGTTCTCATCGATCCAGCGTTTAATTTCCGCGATGGCGTTCTCTCTAATCTTGTCGGTCTCGTTCAAGTATGTCGCTGCATATAACTTGTTATCGTTGGTTAGCTCTTTCCAAGCGTAACGCTCTACACTGTCGTTGTGGCCACTTGTGTTTGCCATCGTAACACCGCGAGAAGTTTCATCCACTGCGGAAGAACTCGCGTCTGCGAATCGTGCAAAAATGCTCTGGCACTCCGCACGACCAATGATAAATACAGTTAGCAGATGGCACGCTGAACACCGTGTACGCTTTCATGCTATCTTGATGTTACGAAATCATTCTAGCGATGGAGACCCACGGAACCGATTTTTTATTTGAATTAATAACCAGTATCTATCGTAACAACGTACTGCACGCATTTTATTTATATATGATTTATTCATGATTTCTAAGTAAATTGAATATTTAATTACGAGCAGTTTATATCTACTGACGCGCAGTAACACCAACGAAGAGCTGTAATCTTTGATCCGTTTCCTTTCCAATGTTACTCTCACTGTTAGTCATAATCTTTAGAATATTATACATGCATACAAATATATAAATATGATCGTAAATTTAATCCGCACAAAATTACCTTTTACAAAAAAGTAAAAAAAAGACGCCAAGCACGCGTGGTGTACCTTGAAAAAATCGAAGTAGTTATCTTTGTACCTTGAAAAAATCCAAGTAATATCTTTACCTTGAAAAAATCAAAGTTATATTGTTTTAATTTACTTCAATATTTGTGTTATATCAATGATAAAGATAAAATATAATAGCTGTCATCTAAACAGTTCCCAAGTTGATAATTCACAAACCAATTCGCTTGTTTAATTATGTAAGTAAAGGACAAAGAAATCTCAAAGGCTTATAAGTGAATAATTATTTACATACTTATTATAAATCACAATTTTATGTTTACGTTAAGAATATAAGATTTTGAATAAATATATGTGATTGTATATAAATGTTATATTATTGTAGTTAAATAAAGCAATGTATTTATTGATTTTACTTTATTATTACGGAACAATAAAAAAGAGATAATTAGTTCCAAGGTTCTTCTCTTAAGGAGTGTGCAAAAAAATTTCTTGAATATTTTAAACGATTCTGCAAGTCGAGTTTTGACGTGGAAAATTCTAAAGAAAAACGTGTTTCATAATGTCTTAAAATGATTTATGATACTTGATATCTATAATAGGGGCAGAGAAAAAAATGAAATGTGAAAAACACGTATTTTATTGATATTCCAGCAATGAGGCAAGAAAGAGCTAAATATGGAATTTTCCACAGATAATGTTATCAATTATTAAACCTTCAAGTTGTCCCTAATCCAAATTAGTTTTGTTTGGGGGCCGCTATAGATCCCCACTTATCTTACTATATCCTTAAAAAAAATACATTTGTTATATATATTATATTAATTTATTATACTGCATATGGGCAATATTCTACGTCAAATCGAACGAGAAATAACCTCGTATTTTTTAAATTAATTGTGAAATTTTATTTACATAAAATATACATAAAATAAGCAGACACATAATTTTTATTCGTCCAAAATATTTTTTTGCAAGTTATAAGCAATACAATTTTCGTGAAAAATGGCAAAAGAAGTCAATTATTCTGTTCAAAAATTAATATCACTGGTTATATTTGTCGTAGAGAGACCTTTAAAAAATTAAGCTAAGGATTTAAAGCTAAGGAGACTATCTTTTCGAAAAAAAATAGTTTTAAGTTACAATAAATTACAAATTCCAATTGTTATAAGCAATTAAAATGTTCAATTAATTTTTTTATTAAAAAATATATTAACAAATTTTTTAAAATAATGCTACTTTATTCTTTATTTTATTCTGATAGTATCTACATATCTTTTTATTTTATGAAGAAACGATAGATTCTATTTTTTATATAATTTTAATGACTGAGGCTGCACCGCGTTGTGCCTCACTGTGCTCGTGGCTCTGGCTCGATCAAATAGCAGAGGGCACATCGATTTCTTCGGAAATCTCTTGTAGGAAGAATGTACAGTATGAATGACATAATATATGTATAATATAATGTAATAACATAATTTATAATTAAATATAATTAAGATTATACAAATTACATTTTTGTTATGAATATTACATTTAAAAAATTGTGCATTGTTTCTGATGATAAAGTAAATTTTGTTACTGCAGTGTATAATTTGACCGTTAATTTTCTTTTTTGTTTTGAACTGCTGGGATTTTCTGCAATGGATATTGTGCTCTAAATTTTCTTATCGGACAATTCCTATTAGACCCAGACTTGTGGCGCTCTACAAGTCTGTAAGTGACCAGGCTATTATTTTTTCATCTTCTGCGTGGAGTTCAACAAAATTGAAATTTACACTGTACTTTATATAACTTTATTAATCTCTCGATAAGAATAATTGGAACATAACATTTATTACAGAAAATCCCGGCAATTCAAAACAGAAAAAAAAATTAACGATTAAATTATACAGCGCTGTACAGTAAAAAAAAATACGTGTGGCCTCCACGCGCGACAGAAGTGAAACTTCTTAGCTGTGAGGAATAGGATAGTATCTCGTTTATAGTATCTGAATTAAAGCCTGTGTAATTCAGAAATCAAATTTTAATTATAAATTAAAGCCGATGCAATTCACAAATGAAAATTGGTATGTGAATTAAAGCCTATATAATTCACAAATCAAATTTTAATTATAAAAGTAAAGCTTCAGGTATGAGAAAAATTTGCCCATGTATAATTACATATAAATGTAACAGTTGGCAACTGTTAACCTGAAACTTCACTTTTATAATTAAAATTTGATTTGTGAATTATATAGGCTCTAATTCACAAATCAATTCTCATTTGTGAATTGCATCGGCTTTAATTTATAATTAAAATTTGACTTGTGACTTATATACGCTTCAATTCTGCACAAATCAATTTTTACTTGCAAATTGCATCGGCTTTAATTTATAATTAAAATTTGATTTCTGAATTACACAGGCTTTAATTCAGATACTATGAACGAGATACTATCCTATTCCTCACAGCTAAGAAGTTTCACTTCTGTCGCGCGTGGAGGCCACACGTATTTTTTTTTTTTTTTACTTTTCGCGACGGACTTCCATAAAGGTGCGCCTACATCTATCGTAACGCTGCGATCGTGGTCGTAAGCAAAGAAACTCTCGCAAACAATATATCTATCTTAATATATCATATAAACACACTTTTCTTCGCGCGTCGAGAAGGCGGACAGATTAGGTTACTGTTGTAACGCTAGACAAGCGTTGTAATCGTCAGAGTTCAAGTTGAATCAACTCATCGATGAGGTTACGATAACTGTCACGACGAGCATTGCAATCGTCGTAAGTGGTCGTAAGGAGCTTACGATAATCATTTACGATAGATGTAGGCGCACCTTAACGCGAACGCGTAACTCGACGCACCGAATCGCTCTCGTAGAAGGTTTAACTTTTCGTGACGGACTTCCATAACGCAAACGCGTAACGTGACGCAACGAATCACTCTCGTAGAAGGTTTGACTTTTTGTGACGGACTTCCATAATGCAAACGCGTAACGCAACGCTCCGAATCACTCCCGTATAAGTTCCGACTTTTCGTGACGGACTTCCATAACGCGAACGCGTAACGCGACGCTTCGAATCACTCCCGTAGAAGGTTCGACTTTTCGTGACGGACTTCCATAACGCGCACGCGTAACGCGACGCTCCAAATCACTCCCGTATAAGGTTCGACTTTTCGTGACGGACTTCCATAACGCGAACGCGTAACGCGACGCTCCGAATCACTCCCGTAGAAGGTTCGACTTTTCGTGACGGACTTCCATAACGCGAACGCGTAACGCGACGAATCGAATCACTCCCGTAGAAGGTTCGACTTTTTGTGACGGACTTCCATAACGCGACTTCCGTAACGCGACTTCCGTTACGCTTCCGGTTCGAATCACCCCCCGTGCCCTAAGAAGTTTCACTTCAATAAAACAATTTACTTTACCAGAATATTACACAATTGTTAAAATGTAATATTCATAACAATAATGTGATTTGTATAATTTTGATGGAAGTCCGTCACGAAAAGTCGAACCTTCTACGGGAGTGATTTGGAGCGTCGCGTTACGCGTTCGCGTTATGGAAATTCGTCACGAAAAGTCGAACCTTCTACGGGAGTGATTTGGAGCGTCGCGTTACACGTTCGCGTTATGGAAGTCCGTCACGAAAAGTCGAATCTTCTGCGAGAGTGATTCGGAGCGTCGCGTTACGCGTTTGCGTTATGGAAGTCCGTCACGAAAAGTCAAACCTTCTACGAGAGTGATTCGATGCGTTGCGTTACGCGTTCGCGTTATGGAAGTGCGTCACGAAAAGTAAAACCTTCTACGAGAGCGATTTGGTGCGTCGCGTTACGCGTTCACGTTATGGAAGTCCGTCACAAAAAGTCGAAACTTATACAGGAGTGATCCGGAGCGTCGCGTTATGAAAGTCCGTCGCGAAAAGTCAAAAACTTCCATGGCCGTGATTCGGCGCGGGAGCGTCACGTTAATTCACAAGTTAAATTTTAATTATAAATTACAGGCGATGCAATTCACAAATAAATAAAAATTGATTTGTGAATTACAAGGCTTTAATTCACAAATCAATTTTTATACAGTGAATATACACCGTTGACCAAAATATCGGTGTTCTATCTTATGATTGTTTATTTATACGTGTTATTGCGATAAATATTACCACATGCCACAGTGGTCGAATTGGCACGACGCCTGCACAGAAAGCGGGAAGTTCGAGGTTTGAACCCTGGCTGGGGTAATATTTTTCACAATAAAAATTAAATTATTTAAAATTAAGATGCTTAAACTAAGAGTTGAGATAAAAGAACCAGAATCTTGGTCAAAATGTCCTGACGATTATGACCGTCAGGAACGATTGCCAGTTACGTCGAAGAAATTTAATATGGTAAAAATAATAAAACGCTATTAACGATTCGGTAGATTCTCTGGAGATTTCGCGGTCGCTCTCATGGCTCGTACGCGGGCGCGAACCCGCGCCTTGTGACAGTGGCGAGTATATGTATATACAAATTTTATCGCATATAAAAGTGATAAAAAAGACATGTTAAATTGGTTTGATATGCTTGCATTAAAAAATGAGACATATACTTAATACAAAAATAAAGTATAGATTACACACGTATAATACACACAAACAAATTATTAAAACAATTTAAAAAAAAAAATATACTTGTGGCCTCCACGCGCGGCAGAAGTGAAACTTTTTAGCTGTGAGGAATAGGATAGTATCTCGTTTATAGTATCTGAATTAATGCTTATGTAATTCAGAAATCAAATTTTAATTATAAATTAAAGCGGATGCAATTCACAAATAAAAATTGATTCGTGTATTGAAACCTGTATAACTCGCAAATCAAATTTTAATTATAAAAGTGAAGTTTCAGGTTATGAGAAAAATTTGCTTATATATAATTATATATGGGCCAACTGTTGCCAACTGTTACATTTATATACATATAATTATACATGAAAAATTTTTCTTATAACCTGAAACTTCACTTTTATAATTAAAATTTTATTTGTGAGTTATACAGGTTTCAATACACAAATCAATTTTTATTTGTGAATTGCATCCGCTTTAATTTATAATTAAAATTTGATTTCTGAATTACATAGGCATTAATTCAAATACTATAAACGAGATACTATATCCTATTCCTCACAGCTAAGAAGTTCCACTTCTGCCGCGCGTGGAGGCCACACGTATATTTTTTTATTAAATAATTAGCACAGGAAGTAATTATAATAATAAACTTCCCATGCCTTGTATTTTTATGCTTTTTGTGACTGCAATTGAGAACAATGTGGCATGCAAATTAATCACAGGAAGTGATTAATAATAGACTTCCCATGCCTTGTATTTTTAGGTTTTTTGCAACTGCAATTCAGGACAATCAGCACAATATAGCGTGCGAATTGTTTTTTGTTAAATAATTAGCACACAAAGTGATTTTTATGAATCTTATATTTATGTATTCAGGACAATCAGCATAATGTAGCGTGCGAATTGTTTTTTGTTAAATAATTAGCACACAAAGTGATTTTTATGAAACTTATATTTATGTATTATTCCAAGTAACTCTTTTACACGTGGCGTGAGTGGATCGAGTGGAGTGAGGAAAGTGAGTGCTGCCAATTTAACCAAACTTGCGATACAAACGTTATTTAAATGCAAAACTAAAAATAGATGACAGATGTTCACGAAATAAGCGCAATAAGAACCAATTGGCATCACGGAAAAAACACAATAATATTATAGACTTTTTCCATGCCTATTTTAGAAAGAGATCCATCTAAATATGTATATGCAAATTCTGTACACTTGCTCAATTTACGCGGAATATTCGTTCCACGTGGTCTTCTTTATGCGGCTAAGAATCGCGTAAACGGAATCTGCAAATACAAAAAAAAATACCTAAGAAAAAAGGGTGTATGTTGTAACAATATTTATTTTACATTAATTTTGCTTTATTTGCACAAAGTGCAGAAAAGTAAATTTGTTATCCATAGGTCAATAAATAATATTAAAGTACCTAATGTTAAATAATTGTTTAATAAATATAATAAACTATTATATTTTAACACGATGAGATACATTAACTTCGCCAGTGTATAAATAACCAAATTAAATTTCTTAATCGACGAAGCTGGCACTCCTGACGGTCACAATCGTATATTATATTTTAAATGGTTAATGTAAATAAATATATAAGTAAACGGTATATAAATATTTTTTTTTTATTATATTTATTTAAAAAAATGGTTTATGTAAAATAAATTTTTAAAAAAGTCAGAATAATAAGAACAATTAGGTATAAGAACTTTTGGCTTACTGATATATAATAACATTAGTTTACAAAATAAAAAAAATTTTTTTGTACATTTAATGCCACTATTTTTTTCCTATGTATTTTGGCCCGCTAAACTCGGAAATCACATAAAAAAATTTTTTTATGGATTGGTTTTTTTGGTTTTTTGATTTTTTGTACCTTCACTCAATTGCTCATAACTCCGGTATTTATCTATAGATTTTCTTCCTCAATAGCTTGTTTTCTTCGTAAAAATACGACCTATACGTAAACAATAAGAAACTGGACATAATTTGACGTTTTCTATTTTTGCATGGTAATAGAGTGAATTTTCTATTTTTATAATTTATAAATAAAAATAGAAAATTCACTCTATTACCATGCAAAAATAGAAAACGTCAAATTATGTCCAGTTTCTTATTGTTTACGTATAGGTCGTATTTTTACGAAGAAAACAAGCTATTGAGGAAGAAAATCTATAGATAAATACCGGAGTTATGAGCAATTGAGTGAAGGTACAAAAAATCAAAAAACCAAAAAAACCAATCCATAAAAAAATTTTTCTATGTGATTTCCGAGTTTAGCGGGCCAAAATACATAGGAAAAAAATAGTGGCATTGAATGTACATTTAGGCTGTAAACTAGTGTAATTAGAGGAAAGTCCCCTATTATGAGATAGGATTTCTAAATATGAGATAACGGGGTTTCTTTTAAACTATTAGGCCCTATCTGGGCCTATTAATTTAAAAGAAACCCCGTTGTGTCATATTAGGAATCCTATCTTATAATAGGGGACTTTCCTCTACTGATATATTTTACTAATTTATAATAAGTTCAATAAATACAATATAGAAACATGTATTTTCTGATTACGTAAAATAAGATCGCGTAAAACTGAGACAGCGTCCCGGTAAAAAATTTTGTATTTAAAAATATATAAAAATATACATATAAAAACATAAAAACATACATAAATGTATATAATTATGTATAGACAAATTTTTTTTATTACTTTAAACTTTACTTTTTATAAAATAAAGTCATGTGTCTAATGTGTTTGGCCATGTGCGCAAACGTACTTTCGTATTTTTAACTATTACATGTGCGCAATAATGCTTGTATTATAGGCAATCGCTCTTTTGGCAATCGGACATATAACGTGTCAAATGTGTCAACACATTGGACACATGACTTTATTTTTTACTTTTTTTATCTTTACTTTTTTTTACTTTATTCTTTAACTATAATAACCTTTGTGGATGGTACTTCAAATTTGATTAATTTAGATGTCATATATCTTTCCGTATTATCATAATAATTAAATTTTTAAAATTTAATAGCAAAATTTAATATAGAGACTCAATCAGCAGACAATTTTAAAATGCTTTTTAATATTTATTGTTTATGAATTATGTATTGTACAATTAATTTTAAAAATAATATTTATTTAATGTTTATTAAATATCTATTTTACATGAACAATTTGTTTAAATAAATTCTTATTCTCTGTGGACAGTCATGTTAAACCCCTTCTTGTAAGAAATTTTTCAATTATTAAATAAACTTTTTAAATGTAAAGCAATTATTTTTAAAAATTGTAAAACAAATGTTTTCTTAATGAATAAAATGTAATTTAACCTATTTTTGTTTCTAACGTTTTTTGAAATATTGTTTAAAATGTTTTTCAACCACTTTAAACGAAATGGCAATGCACCTAATCCTACACCACAACAATTTATAAATGCTTTTAAAAAAACATTTTCATTAAAGTTTCTAATAGTATCCGAAAATGCAAACTGTGCTGACGATTTCTCAAACTTTTTAGCTTTGATGAATTCTAATACTCATATCGATATGTATGAAAGCAATCAAATAATTTTGCGGACAGAATCAGCATTTCAATCAATAATAATATTAGAATCAGATTATCGTAATCGTGACTTTTTAACTGAAAATTCATTACAATATTTGTGTGGTTATATTATAAAAAAGTTACGTACCTATCATATTTGTTCTATTTGCGAAGCAATTACTTTACAAAATTCATTAGCGTCCAATGCAACAGTATTTATCGAAGAAAAAGCATATGATAAGAGTACTTCAGTTCATGGCAGTCTACTAGTGCTAAGTGAAGAATTTAGCAATTATATATTAACATTGCATAAACATTTTATATTACATTTTGAACAGTATGCCCTACAAAATATAGGACATAAGCTATTTGAAGATATGATACAAATAGCAGTACCATTCAAAGCATGTGCAGAATTTCCTTTAAACTATTTAATAAAACTAGTTATTCGAATCTGTATTTATCATACATTAAAAAGTATAAACCGTAATTTTAAACAACGCAAAGATAAAAAACAAAAAAATCGAAAAATAATTATTTTGTCACACATTTAACTGTTGTTTGATAAATAAATATAAAGTTTAAAAATAATTTCATATTTCTGAATGATTTATATGGTTTCCCAAAATAAATTACCAATAAGCCCTATATTTCTTTACTCCCAACCTTCAACACATTTTCCAATTCAACCTTTCCTAAAACTAACGTATACATAAGCCATGTACCGATATACACTACCAGAAATTTATGTTTTATTTTTAAAAATAAGAAAAAGATAGAAATAACATTAAATTTTACTAATATTATTTTAATGGTTTATTATTATTATAATAAAATACAACATTAATGTGTGTGCGTGTGCGTGCGGATGTGTGTGTGTGTGTGTGTGCGTCTGTGTGTGTGTGTGTTATATATGAATATTTATGCTCATTAGAAGAGAAAAATACAATTAATTATGTGTTCACCAGTATATACAGCTTTTCAGTAATACATACCGATTTAAACATCGCGGGACAAGGGCCGCCATTTTAGGCTGAGAATGTGGCGGCTAGTCTCAAGGTCACGAAAGTCGGGTACACGAAGATCAAAGGTGCCGCTAGGTACTGTCGCTACTAGTAATGTCTATACTATGACAATACATAGGGTAAAGTGCCCAAATGCCGTCCCAGTGCATAATTTCGTCCCTCGGTCGATTTTCGCTGTTAATTACTGCTGCCCGCTTTTGACCTTAGAAACTTATAGTAGAGATGATATTAGTGAGCTGACAGCATACACACGTGCAACTCATCCATTATTGAGTGACTAAAAACATTTTGTTTGTTTACGCGCAGCGCGTGAAAACTATATTATTTAGTGACACTAAAAGTTATATTTCAGGCATATAACGTATGTAATTCTACCATTTATTTTTGCTTAGATATATAGTGTATTGTCTCTATTTTTATATTCCAAAGTGACGATCTCATTCTGCCACTGTAGATTACAACCGGCAAGCATAAAATTGAAAATGGCTCTGTGCCTAATTTCGTCCCCTTACATAGATCCAAATTTTGTCCCCTGGTTTTCTATGTAATAAACAGTTTTCGAGTAACGCTAAAGGAGAAAAGTGGATTAGATGCACTGGGTGCTTTAAATGGTGCCATGTTGTGTGCATCCACAATCCACACCTCAAACACGAAAGTTTTTGTGCGATTTTTGCATAAATCTATAATAACTTGATATTCTGCATTTCGTTCTTTGCATTTTTTATTCTTAATTATTAAGATGATTATTTTTGTATTTTTTATAAAACATTTTCTTAACACATAAAAGTTGATTACAAAGTTTATTTTAACTTTTTTCCTACTAAAACTAAAGGGACAAAATTATAAAACCACTTTTTTTGAAAATTGAAAAACGCATGTTTTTACATTTTTATTTTTTATTCTGTGCATATAAACTTTTATGAAATATGAATTACAGGGCTTCATTACTAAGGTTTCAAGGTAATTATTAATTATACAAATTTTTTTAGATTTTTGTACTGATTACTTATTAGATACGAGCTAAAAAATCTTAGGGGTACGAAAGGAGGAGGGTCCCTAAGGCCTGTTTTCGGCACCCTTCAAAATTTGACCAAAATGGCTGGAATCACTTCCTTATACCCTTGGAAGTAATATTTAGTCAATTCCAGCCTAAACGGAAGTATTTAGAGTGTATACTTCAAGTATACATGGTGCATCAGCGCGCCCGTATCAAGCATTTCTTTGGAAAACTAAGCGTTTTTGAGAAAAATGTTTCAGATAAAAGTTGTATGGTTTTAAGGGGGACATAAAATGGTGTCATTGCTTTGACCTTGGATAGTCATTTGAAGGTCACGTGAATGTCGATTTCAATATTTTATATAGAACCCCCCCTATTTTTACATATCTTGTAGCTAGGGGGTTCTATATAAAATATTGAAATCGACATTTACGTGACCCTCAAATGACTATCCAAGGTCAAACCAATGACACCATTTTATGTCCCCCTTGAAACCATACAACTTTTATCTGAAACATTTTTCTCAAAAACGCTTAGTTTTCCAAAGAAATGCTTGATACGGGCGCGCTGATGCACCATGTATACTTGAAGTATACACTCTAAATACTTCCGTTTAGGCTGGAATTGACTAAATATTACTTCCAAGGGTATAAGGAAGTGATTCCAGCCATTTTGGTCCAATTTTGAAGGGTGCCGAAAACAGGCCTTAGGGACCCTTCTCCTTTGAGCACTTTACCCTACTGTTGTAATATTCTGTCGCAGATTCCGTTACAAATTCGAACTTGTATAGAGAGAGGTCTTAAAACCAAACTGACGTATAAAAACTTAAGTCATCCGGATCGCATTAAAACTTTGATCAATTATCGAACAATATGATAGACACATGTAATAACATATAGCTTATTAAATTAAAATATCAAATAAATTTTTATATTTTTATTATTCATATTCTTTTAAAATTTATTACACTTGTAAATTTTGTATTTGAAAAAATATCTATAGATATCTATGGATATTTAAAAGTAATAATATTTTAATTTTTAAAAAAGAAACATATATTTCTTATGTATAACTCTTATTAAAATAAACTTGAGCAATTAATGGTATGAGCTTAATAAATAGTTGATCGGTTTAGCCGTTATTTGAGATCTAATAATTGTGTCTCTACTCAACTGAACGATTCGCGTATAAGGATACACAGAGCGGTGTCGCGCTAGCGCGTAAGCTGAGTGCAAGACACTGTTTCTTAATTTACATATTTGTGCGATGAAAGTATCAAAGTAATCTTGTAGTTTACAAAATAAATGTTAATTTTTTACTAAACTGGAAAATTGGAAATTGATAATTTGAAATATTCTAAATTAAAGTTATATGATGTAAAAATAATATGGAAGATGTTATAAGTGTTTTAGACATGCGTGCTGTCTGAGGTATATATATCTTTCTGCGTACGTGTATGATCATTATATTTGCATATTGTGTATATATAATTATTATTGCTTATATCTTGCCCTTAGTTTTTGTTTCACTTGCTAACAACAATTTCTAGAGCAAATTAAAAAATATGAAACGTAGGTAAGAATAAAATGGATATTACAAAAAAAATGTAGCATTGATATGAAGTAAAATAGTCCTGACGTACGCTTACAAAAAAATATTCCACTTATGCTAATCATTCATATTACAGTGAAAGAGGTAACGCATGACTCTGAACGCTCTGAACTGGTGTTTTCTTGATAAATCTCGGCAGATTTTGACCTCATTCTCGTGAAGGTCCCAATAAAAATCTGATTAAGAGTTGCAACGTAACATTTTATATTTTATGCGTCTATGTAAGTCACCTTGTGGTGTCTTAAATTAGAAACATACACATTTGATATGCGTCGCGCATAATTTGATTTACATTATTTTACATTTGATTTTACCTATGATTCAATTGTTATAACTAGACTCTAGAACTCGATAAAAACTTCCACGATTACGTAGAATGTCCACCAAATGTATTCGTCATCTTCTATTAGATGTAAGTACGCGAAGATGCAAATAGAACGTGTTGCATAAAGAATTGACGAGCACATTGGGCGGACATGGATAGGGTGTGTACAGAGGCGTTCTCAAAAATGGTTTATCGTGACATAAATTTATCATATATGGTTGAATTTGTAAAAAAAAGAACCTTTCATTTGGTGATAAAAAATTTTTTAATTTTGAAAAAAATTGGTGGTGGAGGTATGTTTAAAAATACAAAAAATAAAAAATTTTTTCTGTTATTATTTCAAAGTACTTTTAAAGCCATTTAATTTCCATTTTGGAAAATTTTTCTGTCTCTTATAGTTTCGGAGATATTCGGCTCGAAAGAGAAAAACCGATTTTTTTTGAAGGAGTGTTTCTCCCCTAGTTTCGTTTTTTAGCACCAACAAAAAATTGTTTCGTTATTAGGTCCTACTATTCTATTATTATATGCAAAGCTTCAGATTTATTTGAATTTTCGAGTTGCCGAATGTCCCTTGTCAGCGAAAAGTTATCGTATCGAGTTCCGCAAAATCGAATTTTAAAGGGGAAAATGTGAACTTTTACCCCCTTTTTATCCCATTGAGCGTTGTCAACTGATTCACTCCGTGCACCTCAGGAAACTGGACTTTCTATTAATTAATTTTGCAGGCCCTCACTGTGACATCCGCCGCCGGAAAACTATTCATTCCACGCAAACGACATTAAAAGTTTCTTAAACTACAGTCTTCAAGCTTTATTTTCTTTTTTTAAACACCTCGATACCATAATTATTACCTGCGTTACAAGCATTTAAAATTTCATAAATTTTTTCTATTTTTCTATTGTACCGCATTTTTTTGACCGAGTGTAGTATAACAAAATAATTTTACAAATTACCCAAGTTTTGTCGATTTAAAGTTATTGCTGGCGACTATTCAGTATCTTTTAACTTTCAGTCCTGCGAGATGTGATCTACTTCCACGCGACTCTCGTACTAGCGATTAATCACGTTGCACTAATAATTAATAATGTATGATGTTTGAGAACTGATTGTAGATATATTAGACGGCAGAACATTGTTGTGAAAACAGTCGTTCGTTGCAATTCGTTTCTGCCACATCTGCTGACGTGCTATTCACTTTATCAGCATTTTGCTCGCGATAATTTCGCTTCGAATAATCTCAAATCTTCAATATCTCTTAATTCTCTTAAAATAAAAGTACTTAAGTGACATTTACCATGGCCTACTTATCAATTGTGTTGTCAATTATGATTGGTGGTCTCATCACGCATTATTTCTTTAGACATTTTAATTTCTTTAAAAGACACGGTGTTATCCACATACCATCTGTCCCAATAGTAGGGGCAATGGCGTCAGTTATATTTCGCCAGACATCATTCGTCGATTTCACCCAAAGGATATACAATTTCAATCGAAACGCAAAGTACATTGGATTGTACGCTACGACGAGGCCGATTCTTTTGCTTCGCGACCCAGAACTCATTAAATCTGTTTTTGTCAAGAATTTCGACGCATTTTACGATCGTCCCGTTTTTGCTGATTTTAATGAAAATATAATTACGCAGAATCTATTTAATCTGCGAAAAGAGAAGTGGCGAAATGTAAGACATTTGCTGAGCCCCTTTTTTACATCCAGTAAAATGAGAATTATGTTTACATTGATGTCGGAACATGCTGCAAATTTTGCTAATTTTATGTCAACATTACCAGTGGATAAGAGCAACGTGAACGTGAAAGATGTCTTCGATAGATATACAAATGATATCATTGCCCTGTGTTGTTACGGAATCAAAATCGATTCTATGAGAGATCCGAAAAACAAGTTCTACATTTGTGGCAAGGAAATAACTCATATGTCTGTGATTCGCACCATCAAATACATTTTTGTTAGAACCTTTCCAACGCTCGGACGAATACTCAATATAAAACTTCTAAACAATCAGGCGATGAAATATTTTGAGACCAGTATAAAGAACGTAATCGCCATTCGCGACGCCGAGCAGATTACACGTTCAGATATGATACAACTGATGATAGATAACAATAACAGAACAGATAGACTGCAACTGGATATGGACAACATGATCGCACAAGCCTACGCTTTCTATTTCGGTGGCTTTGAAACTAGTTCAGGCGTGATGTCTTTTATAGCTCACAAAATCATGGCTAATCCAAGTGTTCAGATAAAATTGAGGCAAGAGATAGATAAGGTCTTGGACGAGTCGAACGGAAACGTAACTTATGAAATTATTAATCAGCTGGAATATTTAAACGCGGTGGTAAAGGAAGCCCTTAGACTTTTTTCACCTTCCATCTTGGAGAGAGTATGCAATAGAGCTTTTGAATTGCCGCCTGCATTGCCGGGGAAGAAGCCTTTTACTGTGGACAAGGGCATGATTATTTGGATTTCGCCTTACGCAATTCATCATGATGACAAATATTATGATAATCCCGAGGAATTTTGTCCGGAAAGGTTTTTAAATAACAATCATAATGCTTCGTTTTATTGTCCATTTGGGTTAGGGCCGAAAATGTGCATTGGCTATAAATTCGGCGAATTGATGATCAAAGTTGTGCTATTTCATCTATTAGCGCAATGCGAGTTAAAACATTGCGCGAGAACTAGCAAGTCAGTAAGATTCAGCAAGAAACACCTAATAATGATGCCGGAGGATGGATTCTGGTTAAATGTTCAGCGGAGAGAGGATATGCATCCTGCGTTGAAGAGCATTATTTGAAGGCGTTGCTGTTTTCTGAAATGTTTTAAATGGCAATGGCGAGAAATTATATTTCTATTTAAACAATAGAAAATATTTGTAAGTAAAATTATTTAAAAATTTTATGAGTAATATTAATAATTTCTAAAATTTAATTTTTTTTTTATTCATTTGTCATTTATGTGACAAATTTATATCATTATTTGATAAATAATAGATATTTTTATGTTTTTGTTTTCCTCTTATATACCTGTGTCTTATGTTATGTTGCGCAATATATTGATGCCTAAGATTATTACACCAAATTTTGATTTTTACTTATTATTTTAATAAGAAAAATGTATACTCTAAGAAAATATTAGAAATATATGATTATTATTAATTAAAATGCAATAATACATTCCTACATAATATATTGCGTGTTCTAATAAATTACTTTTAAGAAGTTTTGTAAACAAGTTTTTTGAGGGATCCCATTATTATTAATTAAAAATGCAATAATACATTCCTATACATAATATATTGCGTGTTCTAATAAATCACTTTTAAGAAATTTTGTAAACAAGTTTTGTGAAAGATCCCATTATGCCCCGCATAAAATCCATAATAAAGTTAAGGGGTTACACCACCTCGGAGCCTAAAATAAACAGCTATTTTAGAGATTTTTTTTGAGACAATGGTAAAGTAAATAAAAAATCTATAAAAAGGCATTGATTCTACATATATTTGTGTACACAAAAAATATTTTTAATTTTTTTTACCAAACAAGTTGGCGTCGCTCGAGCTAATCCTTAAGGGCTTGTTTTTGAGGAATGCCAAATCGGCGTACATCGTATCTTCTACAATTTTTATCCGATTCACTTAAAATTTTGAGAGAATTTTCTTATCTAAATTATCTAAAGAAATACGTAGGGGATTTTTGAAATATGGTTTTTTGTGAAAATGGTGAACATTTAAAAAAAAAATATCATATTTTACCTAAAAATTTAGTATACAAATATCCGTAGCAAAGACAATTTTTAATATATTGCAAAACCCCTACGTATTTCTTTAGATAATTTAGATAAGAAGATTCTCTCAAAATTTTAAGTGAATCGGATAAAAATTGTAGAAGATACGATGTACGCAGATATAAAATGTTATTTCTAGAAAAACGTTTTTAAAGTTTTATGTAGCAATATTTCGTGTATAAAATTATAAAGTTGAAAAATGTACCTTTAGTTTGAGATATCTGCGCCATAAAATTGGCCTTCTACGTCGACTTCAGCTCTCTTTCTTTTTTTAAAATTTTCAAGGTGGTGTAACCCCTTAACTCATGTTTTCAAAAAACAATAATTTTGTCATTCTAATTAACATCCTTTATCTAGCCAATCGTTGTCGGAATTAATATATATTTTTTCAATAATTTTGTTTTTTTGAGAAAAAATAATTTTGACTAATTATATATAATCATATATTATTGTTCATATATGATCAAATCCGAAAATTAGCCAGGTCTGACCATGCATGCTCATACAAAATCATATAGACGGTCATATCTATTCATATATGACCACTAAAATATTATTACATCTATTCATATATGTGTCACGCATTGTAACAAGTAGATATAATCATATATAATTATGTTTGATCATACAAGTAGATATAATCATATATAATTATGTTTGATCATACATAAGTATATATGATTGTAGTGTGAAAACATAATAAAATTTATTTTTTTCGTTGAACTATATTTTATTGCCGAAAATCTTTATTATGCGCAAGCTTAATTAATTGAATTTATATTCAATAATTAAAGGAAACGCCAAATTCGGTCGGGACTGGATATTGGTTGTCCAATAAATTCGTGAATTTTTAAGTACAAATCATCACTCTAGTAAACCACGCGCCGTTACTTACGGACTTAAACGTAGCCACAACTAAAGCTAGAAAGAGTACCTATTCTCACGCAATTAAATTGAAAATTAATTTAATTGTCCACTAACACTCGTTAGTATATTCGAAAAAGGACGGGATATGTATAGAAGGATATAGGGTAATAAAGAAAATGTTGCGAAAAAATATCACCCCAGCCAGGATTCGAACCTGGACCTCCCTGCTTTCCGGGCGGGCGTCTCACCTATTCGACCACTGAGGCATGTGGTGATATTTATCGCAACAAACTATTTAACAGAGGAAGAACGTCTTTTACCCTATATCCTTCTATACATATCCCGTCCTTTTTCGAATATACTAACGAGTGTTAGTGGACAATTAAATTAATTTTCAATTTAATTGCGTGAGAATAGGTACTCTTTCTAGCTTTAGTTGTGGCTACGTTTAAGTCCGTAAGTAACGGCGCGTGGTTTACTAGAGTGATGATTTGTACTTAAAAATTCACGAATTTATTGGACAACCAATATCCAGTCCCGACCGAATTTGGCGTTTCCTTTAATTATTGATTATTATCATATATACGGTCGTACTTTAAAATTTGCTTATTGAATTTATATTGTACTTGGAAAATTTGCTTACCACCGCTGGATTTGAACCTGGAACCTCTGGATTTTAAGTCAGTCACCTTACGTACTGTGCTACAACGTTAATTGATAAAGACGTTTCGTATTGTACTACATATGTTACACTTATTGTTAGCAGATGTACGGAAGGTGTTAGACATAGATACTGTATAATTTTCTAACAATATAATTTAATTCTACAAAAATGTAACATTAAATTAGATTAAAAATTATATTTTTCCGTAGTTTTTTCCGTAGTAGTAGATTGTCTTGTGTGCCGCTGATTGATATTGGAACATGTGTTTTACCTGAGTACATGCACTTGGTTCTTCTTGGGGTAGTAATACAACTTATTAAATTGTGGTTTGATAAAAAAGGTTTATTAATAAAAAAAGTAAAGATATTGATAATTTTATCACAAGTATACGACCACTTCAATCATTTTGTCGATTACCAAGACCTTTAACATATTATCAATTTTATAATGCATCCGAAAATTACAATTTTTTGTTATTTTATTCTCTTCCAGCTCTTATTGAGCATTTGCCAAAAAATATTTTCAGCACTGGATGATGTTAGTTATAGCATTGTTTAATTTACTTCAAAATCAAATTACACAGTTTGATCTTAAACAATCAGATATTTTACTTAAATTTTTTGTAAAACAATTTGAAAAACTGTACGGTGACAGAGATTACTCATCAACTTATAAATTTGACACTATGCGTCGAAAGATGGGGTCCATTATGGGCAACGTCAGCTTTTCCCTTCAAGAATTATAACGGATTTATTGCAAAATGTGTGCATGGTAATAAACACTTGGGTGAAGAAATTGTCAATAATCTAGTTATTGCTCAAAGAGTACAAATTTTGAAAAGTCGTGCCATTGAACGGGAACGTAATGCTAATAATGTACAATAGAATATGAGATCAAAAAGCTATGAGTTCTTAGGTAAATATGTAACAAATATAGAATTCAATAATATTAAACGTCATTTGCTTACATACGAAGGTTTTGAGTTGATGAATGTGAAAATCTTTGCGCGAGCAAAAATAAATGGAGAAATATTTACGTCGGAAATATATACAGTTACAAAAACGAATATCCACGTAGTACAAATAGATACGAATGATAGTTCAAGTGTTTGTTATGGATCAATTCGATATTTCTCTGAAATTCATAATGACTTATATTTTATTCTTAACTACTTTACTGTCGAAAATATCAAAATGTTTTATCATTTGGAAACGAATTCAAAAGGTAAACACATAATTCCTGTAAAAAAAACTGGAGATTTTATGTTATTTAAACTTAAGGATATTAAATTAATCTGTAAAGTTTTGAAAGTCGGTGATTATATGTATATGTAAACGACAGAATACTGTTAAACAAATATAGTAAATAAAATTATTTTTCAATATAATATTTTATTATTTATAATAAAAACTTATTATATTCGATATAGAATTTTGTATTATAATGTAGTAAATATAATTGTTTAGCATGCTTATTATTATCATAAATATTTGTGAAAATATATTAAATTATTACGTTTATTTAAATATAAAATAAAATGTATAATAAAAATATATTTAGAAAAGCTTCAATAAACAACGAGGTATGTATATATATATATAATATATACATATATATATACAAGAGACAGGGTAGTGTCTCGCGCCAAGTACGCGCGGAGCGAGACCCCGTGACTCTATATGCGCAAGACGACAAGTTGCAAGTACTCGAGATTTTGAGATCTCGATAACCATTAGGTTTATCATATAGCTTAAACCAATTTTATATAGTAAAAATGTATTTATTTTTTTGTATATATAACTTCGTTGTTTATTGAATATAAATATAAATATGTGCGCCGTGTGTGTGTGTGTGTGTGTGTGTGTGTATACACCTGATTGTATATAAAACCCTGAAGTTATACATATATAATCATATGCAATCATATATGAATTTATATCTAGTTATGTTTGAATTCATATTATAGTCAATAATATCCAGACAGGATTACGCACAATTATATATGGATATATATAGTTATATATAAATTCACATAATAGTCAGGTACGAGTTCATATTAGTCAGTCATGATTAGATAGAATATCATCCATAGATTTAAATATAGTCATATATTCATATACAGTCAGGTATGAGTCAGGTTTGATTAGGTTTAGGTCTAATCATATATGAATCTGTACCTACTTATACGAATTAGAATATATTAGTCATATCAGCATAGAAATGATCAGATCTAATCATATATGGATCCATATATAATCATACAAGAAGCAAAATGTAAATATACATGATAATAAATATAGCCATATATATTTATTTATGATTCTATACATAATCATATACAATTATATACAATTAGTCAAAATTATTTTTTCTTGGAAAACTATTCTTTTATAGTAAAACTTGTATTTTTCTTATAGTGAATATTTCAAAGAATATTTTAGTGCAAAACAAAATTTATTTATTTATTTTTAATATGTTGTAAACTTGTTTAAACCTTAGCGTTTCCGTTATACTCCGGATTCCCCTACGTATGATATTTACGATGTCTTAATTTTCTAAAAAATGTATTTTTTTTGTTACAGAACTACGGGAGTAGCAGAATTACATACATGCAATATGATACGTATACTTATATTTCTTTATCTGCTAAAATTATTGGCGCTTTATTCTTAGCAATATTTTATAATAATAATAATATGTTTGTAACTATGACATTTATAATATAATCACATCAATGTACGTATACTAGCTATATCAACTACTCTATATATTTTTACTAGTAGGTATTCCTAAAGTGTCCTTCTACTATATGTATATCCGATTTTCATCACTTTCTTAAATAGGCTCTAATTGTTAAAATTTAAAATACGAGATTTCCGAGATGCTTTGTGTGTATATGCAATATATAGGAAAAATGCAATTTTTGATTGCGATTATCTCGCGTTCGGGATGGTCAATCACTTTCAAGTTGTACAGTTGTGTAGATACCACATTTATTAACATATAGTAAAATTTTTAAATGTTTCTTACAATTTGCGATTTACGCTACTACTACCTTAAAGAATCAGAATTATCGATCTTTTTGAACTTATGATATTGTATAAATAAATAAAAAGATTGTAAGTAAATTTTTATAGATTACGTTCCTTTTTATTTACGTTTATATGTAAATGTACTTGCGTATTATAGCTATAATAATGTACATATCAATTTGCTATGCGTGATTTGTATTTTATTATACATAAAATTGTTGATTAACTAATAATTATTAATTTTATTTAAATATTGTTTTACACATTGTCTTACACATAATGAAGTATGTTAATGATTATATCGTCATACTTGATTTTATAGAAATATAGCACTTGTATACAAATCATATTTATTATAAATAAAATTATGTATAGGTACATACACTACTCAAAATTAAATAGGGAACACTTTTGATATGCTAAAAATTTGGGCTATTTTCAAACCGCTGAAACTCGGCGAAAAATCATCGTAAACACAAAATTAAAAAAGCGTTTTAAAGCTTGAAACTTCTTCTTTCAAGTGCTTTTTGACGATTTCAATTATCTCTTTTTGTTACAAAACGGCATAATTATAAAGCTTGATCCGTCAAAATAGAAATTTTTAATGCAACTTTGCTAAGCTACATCTGGCGTGCAAAAAATCGTGGAGAATTTCTATTACTTGCATCACATAGTGGGTTTTTTCCCCTTTAATTTAAGAGGTTGTGGAGCTTTGTGCGATTTTTTTTGGCTGAGTTATCGAGGTTTCAATAAAAAGTGGTCACTTTGACTTTGATCGCTTATAACTCGTGAAAAAATCAACGTACAGCATTCTGCAAAAAAGCGTTGGAAAGCTGAAAGTTAACCCTTTCGAACGCTGTTATTGTTTTTTTCTCAGCCTTGCGCTTTCTATCAGCAAATTGAGTTTAAAAAACATGTAAGAAATCACATATTTTTCGTTTTTTCTTTAAGTCAGTATATTGTCGCGAATAAAGGTCCAATCAAAATCGCTACAACAACGTTTTGTAGTCCGATTATACCTTAATAACAAACAATAACGTTTATCAGCTAAAACAATTTTGTTCCATGTGTCCATCGCACTTGAAATTGCAGGAAGATAAACGTTTTAAACATCCGATAGCGCATTAACATTGAAGCTTCAAGCTTTAAAATGCGTTTAATTTTTTGAGAGATTTTTTTTCATTAATTGCAGTTGAGTAGATTAATTTTTTTGTTTTTTGAGATTTTGGCAATTTCAAGTGCGATGGACACATGGAACAAAATTGTTTTAGCTGATAAACGTTATTGTTTGTTATTAAGGTATAATCGGACTACAAAACGTTGTTGTAGCGATTTTGATTGGACCTTTATTCGCGACAATATACTGACTTAAAAAAAAAACGAAAAATTTGTGATTTCTTACATGTTTTTTAAACTCAATTTGCTGATAGAAAGCGCAAGGCTGAGAAAAAAACAATAACAGCGTTCGAAAGGGTTAACTTTCAGCTTTCCAACGCTTTTTTGCAGAATGCTGTACGTTGATTTTTTCACGAGTTATAAGCGATCAAAGTCAAAGTGACCACTTTTTATTGAAACCTCGATAACTCAGCCAAAAAAAATCGCACAAAGCTCCACAACCTCTTAAATTAAAGGGGAAAGAACCCACTATGTGATGCAAGTAATAGAAATTCTCCACGATTTTTTGCACGCCAGTTGTAGCTTAGCAAAGTTGCATTAAAAATTTCTATTTCAACGGATCAAGCTTTATAATTATGCCGTTTTGTAACAAAAAGAGATAATTGAAATCGTCAAAAAGCACTTGAAAGAAGAAGTTTCAAGCTTTAAAACGCTTTTTTAATTTTGTGTCTACGATGATTTTTCGCCGAGTTTCAGCGGTTTGAAAATAGCCCAAATTTTTAGCATATCAAAAGTGTTCCCTATTTAATTTTGAGTAGTGTATATAAAAACAAATGTCCTGACTCACTCACTCATCAACGCCCAGCCCAAACCACTGAACCTAGGAACATGAAATTCGAGGGGTGTATTCCTCTCAGGACGTAAGCATCCACTAAGAAGGGATTTTTAGAAATTCGACCCTTAAGTGTGCGAAAATGGTTAAAATGTATTTTCACGGATTCGTCAATATCTCTTAGGCTCGATGAGATATCGACTTGATTTTTGCTTACGAAGGTCAACCATACAAATGCACAAAAACATATTTCAGGATTTTGCCCTAATCAACCTCTAAAGGCGCAAATCTAGATTCAGGGGTGAATTATAGAACCCTTTGTATCTCCTGTAAATTAATTCCTATGAATTTTTCTTTCGTTCCTTATACTCGGCCCAACAATTACTTTTAAAAAATAACTTTTGCTTCCGTATTCCACAATGATTTTATCAACAAAAGTAATTTTAAGGGCCGTAGAGAAGAGTGGAAGAATTGCGAACATCTAAGGGAAAAGTTAAACAAATTTATCAATTACTAGCTGGTCACCCGGGCTTCGCCCCGGAGAACTTCTCGCCCCTTTGTAGACATTTGTGCATAGAATTTGAAATTTATAAAGGTTTGTTACTTAAAACCAATGAAATTATAATACCTCGTTGTATATAGTATTTTTCGTTTTATAAATTGTTTCTGTTTTTTTTTTAAATACCAAAGGCCCCCTCAGCATTCCCCCTCCCAACCTTGTACAAAGTGGACCTTACTTCAACTTACAAAACATACTTTTCATATACCAACTATTCTCTGCTTTAACAAATTATTTCTGCTACAGATATTAAGTGTCGAAGTTAACAAAGTAGAAATAATTTGTTAAAGCAGAGAATAGTTGGTATTAAAAAAGTACATATTTATATAACAACTATTCATCGTGCATATAAATATGTACTTTTTATATGTATACCAACTATTCTCTGCTTTAACAAATTATTTCTGCTACAGATATTAAGTGTCGAAGTTAACAAAGTAGAAATAATTTGTTAAAGCAGAGAATAGTTGGTATATAAAAAGTACATATTTATATAACAACTATTCATCGTGCATATAAATATGTACTTTTTATATGTATACCAACTATTCTCTGCTTTAACAAATTATTTGTTAAATAATTTGTTAAAGCAGAGAATGGTTGGTATAACAGTTGGAGAATAGTTGGTATAATTATTTAACAAATAATTTGTTACAGCTGAGAATAGTTGGTACATAAAAAGTACATATTTATATGTACTCTTTACACACCAACTATTCTCTGCTTTAACAAATTATTTCTGTTTCCTTAACTTCGACGCTTAATATCTGTACAGCATATTCTCTGCTATAATAAAAAGACTGTTCAATATACCAACGATTCGCTGCTTTAAATAAATTTCCTTCGTTCATACATCGTCAAATATAACTTTGACACTCGGATTACCGCATTCTTTGATGCAACGGCTGAAATCTTTCAGATTCCTAATGATAGTGTTAAATAAATTATCATCAAACATTTATCTAGCCAAGTACCCGTGCTTCGTTACGGTATTTAATTATTTTTAATCGATTTTGACTCCAATAAACTTTCGTTTGATTGTAATGAACAATATTATCTCATGACATAATAAAAATTAATTAAAATTATGTTAGTGTTTGTTCGTACTTTTGCTCCAATTCTATTGCTTCATATTTAAATTTCTTCATCGTATTGTTCATTTCTTCTGTTGTGTAGGTACTAACTGATGTCTACAATGGGGCGAGAAGTCCTCCGGGGCGAAGCCCGGGTAACCAGCTAGTATATATATATATATATATAGTAATTTTCCCTTGATTTTTTAGGCATTTCTAAATTTTTATCTAAAACTTGCTCCCTGATTATATTGGCAATTTTTTTATAATTCTATTATATTTTTCAGTCTTTTCTACCCCTATTTCATATATAATTCTTTAAAATTTGGTTGATTAGTCCTTGAATTACATACGTTAGAATTTGCGAGGAATATGTATATACATAAAAGCCTAATAAAGCTGAGTCTAATCAACCAAATCTTAAAGCATTGTATATGAAATAAAGGTAGAAAAGATTGAAGAATATAATGGAATTAGAAAAGTTGCCAATAATTAATATTAAATTGCCAAAATTGAAAGTGGTTGAGACTTGAGCATAATTATTTGCTTATAATTGTTTGGCTTCCTTATTAAGGAAGCATTTTAAGACTTTTGAGACTTACGAGAAAAAATGGGACTATATAAGCTATCTAATGACGTATTAATCATTACTCTACGATTATTAGTTTCGAAGATATAAACGTTCAAAGTGTGACATGTTTTCGTTGCATTCGTTGATAATTATTTGCTTATAATTGTTTGGCTTCTTTATTAAGGAAGCATTTTAAGACTTTTGAGACTTACGAGAAAAAATGGGACTATATAAGCTATCTAATGACGTATTAATCATTACTCTACGATTATTAGTTTTGAAGATATAAACGTTCAAAGTGTGACATGTTTTCGTTGCATTCGTTGATAATTATTTGCTTATAATTGTTTGGCTTCTTTATTAAGGAAGCATTTTAAGACTTTTGAGACTTACGAGAAAAAATGGGACTATATAAGCTATCTAATGACGTATTAATCATTACTCTACGATTATTAGTTTCGAAGATATAAACGTTCAAAGTGTGACATGTTTTCGTTGCATTCGTTGCATCTCTGCTCCCAATATTACCCCCTACTTACCCCCTACTTACCCCCTACTTACTGTCGACAAAGACGTAGTTCTACGTCAAAAATCGGCTAAACGTTCATTGGATTATCGCGTCGTTATCGCGTTGGTTGGCCGGAACCCAATTTTATACTTATTTGGCGAATAAATTATATTTATTTTTTAAGTATATATGTATATATATATATATATTTGTATATATACACATTACGCACAGACACATACGCGCGCGCGCATACACATACAGCATACATTATATACATATGTATATCTATCTATATGCATATGGAGGGGTTAAAGCCATAGTGGTGTAAGTCACTTTCTTTAACCTATCAAGTTGAGTTGATAGATGCAGTCTACACATGCAGATGTTGAAAGAAAAGGAAAAAAAAATGGTAAAAAAGTGACTTACACCACTATGTCTTTAACCCCTCCATATGCATATAGATAGATATACATATGTATATAATGTATGCTGTGTGTGTATGCGCGCGCGCGTATGTGTCTGTGCGTAATGTGTATATATGTCATGGTCAAAGCCCGAAACGCGAGCATTCCTAGGATTGACTGGTCAATTTTGGGGAACGACCAAGCGTCTTGGTCAAAGCCCGAAATAAGTTTTGCGTTTCGGCTTTTGACTAGTCAATCCTAGGAATAACTAATACGGTTGGTCAAAGTTAGAAACTAATAGCGAATTCGGTTGGACGCACTAGTGTGCACTCAGTGCACATTAAAGCCGTTGTACATCTGATGTAATCTCTAATATTTTAAGTAAAATGCAAATATTTCAACTAATAAAATGCCCAATATATATTTTACCAAATAGTACAATAAAAAATATTAAGGATTTTGTGACTTAACCCGTTTATATTAAACATACACTACATTGATTTGTGTACGACGGCTTTAATGTGCACTGAGTGCGCACTGGTGCATCCAACCGAATTCGCTATAAGAAAAATCACTTCGGACATTGACTAGTCAATCCAAGGTGTGGCTTAATTCGGACTGTGTGACTGTTAAGAAATAAAATCAAGATTTTTTGCTTCCTCATAGAGGAAGCTTTGTTTTCGTAAAAAAATTTTTTTTTTAGTTGCCGCTGCCAATGTGTTCAGAATGTTCTAACACGTCGAAAAATCGCTATTTTAAAAAATGTCGGTATGTGTGTATGTAGGGGAGACCAGGGCGAATCGGTCCAGAGGGTGAATAGGTCAAATCAAATATCTCGGAACCTGTATATTGTGCGAACTCGCTATTAATATTGTAAACGCGTCTTATGGTACCCATGTGACCAACGGAGTTTCGGCAGGTTACCTGTCGTCTTATGATTTTTACGAGGGCAAACGTGTTTTCGGAAGGTGAAAGTGAAATTTTGTGCGCGTGGAAATTTTGTAATATCTGCAATAATATTTGCTCTCCAAATCTCCAGGTACGTGATTATAAAGACTAATGCATGCTGAACACGAATCCAGTGTAGTTTTTTTACTATTGTTTATGTCTAATATTTCGTGGGCGATCAAACCTGAAACTTGTGTTGAGGGCTAATCGGTCAGTAGGCACTGCGGGTGGATTGGGCAGTCTCGTCAGTGTGGCGCGCCGGGCGCACGACTTTAGCTCACGGCGATGTTAGGTTAGGTTTCTCTGTGCTGTCCGTTGCACGTGCGTCATTGTCATTGCAGGGAAAGAATGGTACACACGTATCGTCGCAAAACGACTCCCGTCGACAAGGAGCAACTGAAGAATGCAGTTGTGGCGGTGAAGAGAGATAAAATGAGCGCTCATGCAGCCGCAAAACAGTTCGGTGTCCCGAGAACCACGTTGAACAACTGGCTAAAGAAGAACCAGGATGAAATACAACACGTGGATGACGTGGTCGTAGTACATGAAGGAGGCGTAACGGTGAGTACTTAACAATTATTAATTTTTAAAAGCATGCACTCTGCTCAGCAAAGTTGATATTCATGCAACGTCTTAATTTCAAATGTAGGTTATGAACGCGGAAAGTGAAAAAACTTTGGTGGAATACTTAGTACATTGCAACGATATGTACTTTGGGCTATCAGCGAAGGAAACCCGTGGTTTAGCCTTTGATTTTGCCAAACAATTGAATCTGAAGGTACCAGCATCGTGGGAAACCGCTCGCATGGCCGGTAAAGATTGGCTAAGCAGCTTTCAATTCTTTTTTAATAATATGTTCCGCATAAAGGTTTTTAAAAATAAATTTTCACATTTCTCTCTTAAAAAACATTTATTGAAATGTATCCTATCATTTTTCAGGATTAGATGTACGTATTTCTATTAAAAATGCAGTGTGACCGATCCGCCCTATGGGGGGGACCAATCCACCCTCCAATTTTTGAGATCTCAATTTTTCCACCGTTGTCGTTTTTGCTCTATACCTGTTAAACAAAGCGACGTACAAAAAAATTTTCTATATAAATTTTGTAGCTAAAGGTTCACTCTTTACAATAGTATACCACATTTAACTTAAATTATTTATTTTGTTATTAAAAATCGGCACCGAAAAAAAACTGACCGACTTGCCCGGGTCTCCCCTATGTCTGTATGTCTGTATGTCTGTATGTCTGTCTGTCTGTATGTGCCAAATTTACTGAAATTTCTATAACTCCAGAACTGATCAACCAAATCTTAACCAATTATATATGAAATAGGGGTAGAAAAGACTGAAGAATATAATAGAATTAGAAAAATTGCGAATATTTTAAAATTTTAACCTTTAAGGGCTACATCTCAAGTCTCAATAATTGAGATTTTTCATAAATTGATGTTTTTTGACAATTTAGTATTAATTATTGGCAATTTTTCTAATTATATTATATTCTTCAGTCTTTTCTACCCCTATTTCATATATAATTCTTTAAGATTTGGTTGATTAGACTCAGCTTCATAAAGCTTCTATGTATGTACGAATTCTCCGAAATTTGAAATATCAATAAAATTTTAAAGAAATTATATATGAAATAGGGGTAGAAAAGACTGAAAAATCTAATAAAATTAGAAATAGCCCGATATCTCAAAATTAATGGAAATTAGAGCAACATTTAAATCTTAATGAATTTTCTATCTATCTATATAAAATAGAATGTCTGTATGTCTGTATGTATGTCTGTTCTTTATACACTCTTAAACTATTCGACCGATCTGGACGAACTTTTGCACAGTTACTCTTTACATCCTTGCGCAAAACATAGATATTTTACTTACCGATCAGCGTCTTCATCCCTTGATTTTTTAGAAATGTCCTTGGTTGCTCTAACTTATGCAAATATTGAGATATAGGGCTAAATTTTTTTTTAATCGATAAAGTATTATTTAAGGAAGGATGGAATTGAATTTAGCGATAATTGGTAAAGGGCTTCTTTCTTTATAAAATTTTGAATTTTTTAAGAAATGCCTTTGATTGCTCTAACTTTTGTAAGTTTTGGAATATTGGGCTATTTCTAATTTTATTATATTCTTCTGTCTTTTCTACCCCTATTTCATATAAAATTCTTTAAAATTTGGTTGATTAGACTTATGTTTATGTATGGACGGATTCCCCGAAATTTTAAATGTCTTTAACTCAAAAACTAATCAACCAAATCTTAAAGAATTATATATGAAATAAGGGTAGAAAAGACTGAAAAATATAGTAGAATTAAAAAAATTACCAAAATCTTAAAATTTTAACTTTTAAGGGCTACATCCAAAGTCTCAACAATTGAGACTTTTCATAAATTGATATTTTTTGACAATTTAGTATTAATTATTAGCAATTTTTTTGATTCTAATATGTTTTTCAGTTTTTTCTACCCCTATTTCATATATAATTCATTATGGTTTGGTTGATTAGACCCAGCTTTATAAAGCTTTGATATATGTACAAATTCTCCAAAATTTCAAATGAGAAATAGAAAGAGAGAGAGAGAGAAAAAGAGAGAGAGGGCGAAAGGGCGCTCTATTGCAAAAGCATTGATCGTTTTTTAAATAAAACTGACGTAAGTGTCTAGCCTAGCATCAGCCAATGTATGCCAAAAAGCCTAAAGTGCGTTCAGTTTTATTGGGAAACGATCAGTGTTTCGCAAAAGGGCGGCCTTTTGCAAAAGGGCTAGTCTTTTTGCAAAAGGGCTAATTTTTTAATTGCAGTTAGAACATCTCAAGTCTTAAAAATTGAGTCTTCAAAAAATGATTTTTTAGGATAATAAAAAAAGTGAGCAAGTAGAAACTTGCACATTGCTTCCATATAGCTTTGTTTCCTCTAAATTGCCGCATCTTAGTTTTACCATTGTTCTATAATCTTATCTCCTGTTCTTACTTTATCCAAATTTTTTTTCAATAAATAACTGGGTGTTTTGTTTCTCAACCCTATCTCTTTGTACCTTGTATTGTACCTTGCCTCTGCTATCTTACTGTTTATTATCTACCTTTGCATGTCCCGTTTCCTTATTCTTACTAAGCCTTCCACATTTTTACCTTTATTATTTAATTCTTTTATTACTTCTGAGTTCCAACCATTGTTGTTATAAAATCTTTCTCGTTCCAAATTATATAAATTATTTTTCTTACCAACCATTTTGTTCTTTCAACCCAACAAGCTTTAACTAGATTTCCGTCTTTTTTCTCTCTATTTCTTTGCTCGTACCTCATAGCTCTTATACCCCAACCAATTTTTAATTTCTTCAATCCTAGTTCCCTTAATATCACATACCTCGGTGTGCAAAAATCTAGCCTAAAAATTTTACATAATTCATCATAACTATTTCCAACTCCTTCTCTTTACTCCATCCCCATATCTCTACACCATATCCAATTACACTTTTCACTAAGTACTTAAAAAGCGTCCATTTACAAAAATTATCTTTGCATAAACTTTCTCCTAAACTCCAAACCCTATTTGCAGCAATCTTTCCTTTCCTGTTCAGTTCTTTTATATGATCGGCATAACTACCTATTAAACGTGAAACCAAGATATTTGAAATTTTCTACTTCCTCTATTATTTTATTGTCCCATTTCCATGCCGTTTTTCTTTTTTTACCTTAGCTATTAAATACCATCATTTTTTTTTTTTTTTGTACTTAATTCTAGTTTCCTTTCTTTTAAAAACTTTTTCAGCACACTCATCATATCTAATAAGGCCTCTCTATTTTTCGTTACCAAAACCATGTCATCCGCGTATGCTAATGACCACACTCTCACTCCTCCTAACTCTACGCTTCCTATACCACACTTTTCTAACATTTTATCAATGTCCGCAATGTATAAGTTGAACAGGGCGGGACTCATCACACAGCCTTGCCTTACACTTTTCTTCGTCTTGAAGCTCCTCGTAAACCCGTTCTTTGTTCTGATTGTCATCTCCGTCTCTTTGTAAATTTCCTTTATCCTATTTATTAAACCGCGCTCCACCCCTTTCTCTTCCATAAAATTCTTCTGTCCACGTTGTCGAATGCTACCTTTAGGTCCACAAATATTGCGAAAATGTTGTCCTTCCCAGTCTCCATACCTTTCTCCCTCTCCCTTTGTGTTATATGGTTCAAGATAAATACGTTGTCTATTGTAGATCTCCTTTTTCTAAAGCCGGCTTGGCTGTCAGGTATCAATTCTTCCTTCTCCATTGTTTCCTCCAATCTTTTCCACACTACCACGGGGGTAGAGTTTATAGCGCGTTTTTTTTTAGCGTGGTATCCCCTGTACGCCTAATCCGCGCATGAATCCTTGGCTTAAAGTTGTAAATCGGAATTATGCAGTGTTTAAAAGATGTTTTTCATTATACCAAGTAAATTCAAAAAATCGTAAATCGGAGCGGGTGTAATTAGCATAATCGATTTGGAGTATGAAATTTGTAAGTTAAAAGTGTGCTCTAGTGGCAAGGCTTTCAACTCACAATCTCGACTTGTAAGGTTCGATTTATATGCTAAAGTTTAAAATAATCGAGATATATTGTAAAAAAACTAAAATTTCTCCCCGCTTTTGCGTTTAAGTTCGAAAATATCAACTCTAGGGAAAAAAGGATAAGGACCAACTTTGTACAGAATTTCATTTTCTACAACTTTGTTTATTATAGTTTATGCGCTAAAGTTGAAAATAATCGAGATAAAAGAATTGCAATAAAAAAATTTCACCCCCCACTTTTGCGTTTAAGTTCGAAAATATCGATTCTAGGTGAAAAAAGATAAGGACCAAAATTGTAGAGAATTTAATTTTCTATAAGTTTGGTTATTACCACTTTCACTCTAAAGTTAAAAATAAGCGAGATATTTAATAAAAACGAAATCACCCTTCTAATCAAAATGACGGCTAACGCTACAGGGTTAGAATCCTGAAAATCCGAATTTAGACTACCCATAACCCTTCGAAACATACAAAAAAAGAAAATCGCGTCCAGGACTTTTTTCCATTTCAAATGCTATTTCGACTGGACTATAGCCACTTAGTTGCCACTACGCATATATCACCATCTGGCCAAACAACAACCGAGAACTGTTATGAGACAAAAGAAGCAAATAAAACAAACAAGAAATACTTCTATTCGTCCTGATAAATTCCACAAGCAGTAACAATTTATTTTCACGAGCACGACATATATGACTGACATTTTAAATTTTATGTATACAGTACATAATAGTTTGACATGTTAATATAACTTTTATTTGATTGTATTGCAGAATATTCATTCAATACTTACAGAAGGATACTGAGCTTACATTATGCATTACACATTACTTTTAAAAAATTCAGAATCTTCTCTTTGCCAGTAACGATTAAATCAAGAAACCATTAGCTTTGACCAAACTGGCAATTTTATTCTGTATTACAAATTCGACGTTTCGACACTTGTTTTGTGTCCTTTTTAAGAATATACTAGAAAAACAGATATAACATAAAGAAATTAATCGCACGAGGAACAAGAGAGCAAAAAGAAAAAGATAACATACTTAGTCAGATATTAAAAATAATAAAGCCACTCGAGACGTCATTAGTGATAGGGCTTATTGCAGTTTGCACCTTGTCCAGAAATTGTAACACCCTTCAATTACTTTTATTTTAGCATGAAGTACCGCCAACACATAAATTTAAACCGAATAGTATATTTAATTCGCCAGTGATGATTAACAGAAATAATTATTTTAAAACAATTTTACTGGATAAATAAATGTAAGATCAATATGAAATTGGAAGCATTAGATCCACGAAACTTGACTCAACTTGTATCGCCACGGTAGTAGGTGTTCTTGGACCGCGGTTGAGATTAAGATTAGATGGTTCTGATAACAAGAATGATTTTTGGCGGTTGGTCGATAGTAACGAGATACATCTGATAGGCCACTGCGAGAAGTCTGGCGGGATGTTTCAACCGCCATTAGGCTTTCTGATAAATGCCTCTCCAGCTAGCCAATGTTCCTCCTAAAAACTTTGAACGGTGTCGAAATGGCACCGGCAAGAGTATTCAAAAGGGAATTAAAGACATTACGCTCTAATTTGTTTGAAATCGGGCATAAGTTAGAAGCAATCGATCGACAACTTATATGCACTGCGACCGTCAGCGCGGTTAAGAACGATATGATATATATTACGTTTGATGGTTGGCGCGGTGTATTCGATTACTGGGGGTCAATCATGAATCTTTTTCCCTAGGGCGGGAACGTAAAAAGTGATAAATTTTTCTTTCTATTGGTGTTGAATAGAAAAAGATAGTTATATGAAATTTTCACGTTTCCGCCGAAATACATGATTGACCCACCTGGTGTTGTTATGACTCCTAAAATATTTTTCCTGCGGGGTGGTGTTTCAAATGTATGACACCCATTGCAGCCACTAAGACAAAAGCGTACATAAATAAATATTTTATATTTTCTGCTATTTAACTTTTGCAGATAAATTAGTGCATAAAATATCTTTTAATAGTATTTAAATATTTGTAATCCACAGTTTTAATAACGTTCCTTACTGTCATGTTACCCGTTTTCTGAAGGAGGAAGACTTCTATACGTACAAAAGGCAATAACTTGAGGCCCTCCGTGCATGTGAACACATGTTAGTCAGAAGAAAAGAACCATGCAGCAAGTGTTCCAATGCACCGCCGCTACACAACAATCGCAATCAACTATGAAAGAAGAAGTAAATAACATAGGAAAAAAACGAAAATGGCCATCGAAAAATCAACAAAACTTAACGTCAACTGAGCAACAACATGTACAGCAAACTACTGTACAAAGTACAAGCAATTCTACAGGATTACCTCTATCTGCAATCAAGCAAGCTGGCAAATCTGTTCCCGGTAAGTATTTCATTTTTTTTTTTATAAATCTTTGTTACAGGTATATGATAAGTTGCGAATTGTAAAAACGTATAAATAGTTATTGCTCTATTGCTCAGGATAATACAAAAGTATTTTGTGCTATCTCGAGAGTTTGAATATGGAATTAACTGATGTTAAATAGCATTTTTGGGAAATAATACGCTGATTAAAACATATTTACAGAATTAGCAGAAGCGACGTCTACTACTCAATTTAAAACATCTGGAAATCGCACTTCTTCCACTAAGCCAGCGGAATGGACTATTGCAGATGTAATACATTATATTGCCATTACAGACCCAGCATTAGGACAACATGCAGATTTGTTTAGGAAACATGTGAGTCAAACATAAACAGACATTCAACGTGTCTTACGTACGTTATCACAAAATTAACAACAAAAATTTTTAGGAAATTGATGGCAAGGCTCTACTTCTTCTCTATATCGACATGATGATGAAGTATATGGGGCTAAAACTTGGGCCAGCACTAAAGATTTGTAATTTGCTAAATTGTATTAAAAATAGAAGACATATGCGTATGTGATTTTCTCAGATATAAATATCTGTATAGTGATCTGAAACAGAGAATATTTGGTATAGAAAAGTATATATTAGTATTTTGAGTGGCAAATGTGGAAAACAACATGCATTTACACGAGTACGAGTTTGATTTGCAGCACGAGCCGAAGGCGAGTGCTGCAAACCGCACGAGTACGAGTGCACCAAAAACGCACCATAAACTGAGGCTAATGCGGCAACCTCACGCGCGACGTAATTCGTTGTCTTCCGCACATGCCACATTCAATATTTTTGGTAAAGCCTGTCGCAAAAATTCGATTTGAGATTAAAAGATTAATTGGTTTTGTACTTTTTGACAATTCATCAAAATATATCATTAAGACATTTTCCGAAAATATGGTTGCATTTTTAGATGCTCTCCATTCTATAAATTTTTCATAAATATTCATATGTTTATTTATTTCTCTATTTCTTCGGTAGTAAATTCTCTGTGGCAGATCCAGCTGCTTCCACGAGTTTTTTGACAAAACAAGTGCTTTAACAAAAAGACTGTTCAATATATCAAATTATATAAAATTAGTTAACTATGTACGACTTATTATTGCATTACTACTGTGATATTCTCGATAACTTGTACAGATAACTTATATAGCAACTTGTCTCTCATGTTTCGCGATGCAATTTGCAAATATATGACAGTTTATACACAATACACGAAGTTACTTTCCCTATTTTATTTGCTATAATTTATAAATTTATTTTTATTTTGTTTTCTATAATAAGATCCAAAAAGTGTCGTATTGTCTCTCATTTGTGTAAAACTACTCTTGTAAATATATATAAAGGAAGTTTAAACATATGTTGAGACGTATGTTATTTTGCAACATTTCAATATACTTTATAAGTATGTAAGGTTTATTTTTCCTTCTTTTTTCCTTTTTTCTATATTCTATATACATATAATTTTTTATTTTCTCAGCATAAAACAAAATATATTACTTCAAGTTATAAAATGCAACTAATATAATGTTTACACAAATTATAGTTTAATTTTGAATTACACAAGTATTATGAGACCATTGTCTTTTAAATGCCAATAAATTACAAACGTTTTATTATACATCTTCATATTATTGAGATATTTTAATATAAATATAATTTTAAATAGTGAGTTACATATAAGCAAAAGAAATAATAAGAAAGCAATGTGCAAGTTTCTAATTTGTACACTTTTTTATTATATTGGTAATTTTTTCTAATTTTATCATATTCTTCAGTCTTTTCTACCCCTATTTCATATATGTATAATTCTTTAAGATTTGGTTGATCAGTTTTTGAGTTATATATAAGCAAAAAAAGTGATGAAAAAGCAATGTGCAAGTTTCTAATTTATACATTTTTTTATTATATTGGTAATTTTTCTTTAATTCTATTATATTCTTCAGTCTTTTCTACCCCTATTTTATATATATAGTTTTTTAAGATTTGGTTGATTAGTCTTTAAGTTACAGAACGTTTAAAGTGTCGGGAAATACGTATATACATAGAAGCCTTATACAGCTGTTAGAGTCTACTTAATCAAATCTTAAAGAATTATATATGAAATAGGAGTAGAAAGGACTGAAGAATATAATAAAATTAGAAATATCTCAATATTTGCCGAAGTTAGAGCAACCACGGACGTTTCTAAAAAATATGAAATAGGAGTAGAAAGGACTGAAGAATATAATAAAATTAGAAATATCTCAATATTTGCCGAAGTTAGAGCAACCACGGACGTTTCTAAAAAAAATTCAAAATTTTTTAAAGTCAGAGTCCCTTTACCGATAATCGCCAAATTTAATACCAACCTTCCTAAAATGACACTCTATCAATTTAAAAAAGATTTCAGCTTGATATCTCAAAATTTGCAGAAGTTGGAGCAATTACGGCATCAAATCCGTACATATACATGCACATTCACACACAAACATTTTTCTTAATGCAATTTTTAGACGTTTTACAACATTCTGAACACATTGGCAGCGGCAGCAAAAAAATTTTCTTTTACGAAATATTGAATAAATATTATTGAATTAATATTTATCGCAATAACATATATTAAGATGACTTTAAACAATAATAAGATGGAACACCAAATTTTTCAGTCGACGGTGGGTAATAAACCAAATAATATATAATAAATCCTTGAGGACTTTTGAAAATTCAAATACAATATAATTGGCCATGAGAGTCAAACGCGGTACTTAGTGCGTATTTTTAATCAAACTGATTAAATTATATTCCGTAAGTTTCCAACATATTAACTGCGCGCCGATTATTTGTCGGACTTTAAACACAGCTATCATTGGAACATTAAAAATTCCCTGTCCCTTCCCTAATTAAATTTGACACCCGAACGGAATGCGGGAGATTCCAGGTTCGAACCCTGGCTGGGGTAATATTTTTCTCAATAAGTTCTTTTACAGTGATTTTAATATTAAGTCGATATCGATTTAATTAGGGAAGGGACAGGGAATTTTTAATGTTCCAATAATAGCTGTGTTTAAAGTCCGACAAATAATCGGCGCGCAGTTAATATGTTGGAAACTTACGGAATATAAATCAAAATAAAATTTAAACCGCCAATGATAAATTAAACAAAAATCTTTATTTAATGACGCAATTGGCAAGTGGTAAATTATCGTCTAATCACGACGTTTCGACCCGGGGGATTGGGTCCTTCTCATGAGAAGGACCCAATCCCCCGGGTCGAAACGTCGTGATTAGACGATAATTTACCACTTGCCAATTGCGTCATTAAATAAAGATTTTTGTTTACGGAATATAATTTAATCAGTTTGATTAAAAATACGCACTAAGTACCGCGTTTGACTCTCATGGCCAATTATATTGTATTTGAATTTTCGAGAGTCCTCAAGGATTTATTGTTTATTCACGTCGCCTGAGAAAGACGTTCAAATTATTATTATCTGGTTATTGCGATAAATATTACCACATGCCCTGGTAGTCGAATTGGTTAAGACACCCAAACGGAATGCGGGAGATTCCAGGTTTGAACCCTGGCTGGGGTAATATTTTTTGCAATAAGTTCTTTTACAGTGATTTTAATATTAAGTCGATATCGATTTAATTAGGGAAGGGACAGGGAATTTTTAATGTTCCAATGATAGCTGTGTTTAAAGTCCGACAAATAATCGGCGCGCAGTTAATATGTTGGAAACTTACGGAATATAATTTAATCAGTTTGATTAAAAATACGCACTAAGTACTGCGTTTGACTCTCATGGCCAATTATATTGTATTTGAATTTTCGAGAGTCCTCAAGGATTTATTGTTTATTCACGTCGCCTGAGAAAGACGTTCAAATTATTATTATCTGGTTATTGCGATAAATATTACCACATGCCCTGGTAGTCGAATTGGTTAAGACACCCAAACAGAATGCGGGAGATTCCAGGTTCGAACCCTGGCTGGGGTAATATTTTTCGCAATAAGTTCTTTTACAGTGATTTTAATATTAAGTCGATATCGATTTAATTAGGGAAGGGACAGAGAATTTTTAATGTTCCAATGATAGCTGTGTTTAAAGTCCGACAAATAATCGGCGCGCAGTTAATATGTTGGAAACTTACGGAATATAATTTAATCAGTTTGATTAAAAATACGCACTAAGTACCGCGTTTGACTCTCATGGCCAATTATATTGTATTTGAGTTTTCGAGAGTCCTCAAGGATTTATTGTTTATTCACGTCGCCTGAGAAAGACGTTCAAATTATTATTATCTGGTTATTGCGATAAATATTACCACATGCCCTGGTAGTCGAATTGGTTAAGACACCCAAACGGAATGCGGGAGATTCCAGGTTTGAACCCTGGCTGGGGTAATATTTTTTGCAATAAGTTCTTTTACAGTGATTTTAATATTAAGTCGATATCGATTTAATTAGGGAAGGGACAGGGAATTTTTAATGTTCCAATGATAGCTGTGTTTAAAGTCCGACAAATAATCGGCGCGCAGTTAATATGTTGGAAACTTACGGAATATAATTTAATCAGTTTGATTAAAAATACGCACTAAGTATATGGCACGCCGTTTTGCTATTTAATACCATCATGAAAATTCTACCAAATTAAATTGATACTTAAAGAAAAGAAATTATTATATGTCTAGACATACTTGTAATTCATCGAATTATTATTAAGATATCACATAATTGAAAATGCAGAATTAAAATTATGTCTAGACAAAATATTAATTCTGAATTTATTTTATGTTATGACATAAAAATATTTCGGGAATTAAAATTATGTACATAATTTTAATTTTGGAATTTTTATTATGTACATAACTTTAATTCTTGAATTTTTATTATGTACATAATTTTAATTCCCGAATTTTTATTATGTACATAATTTTAATTCCTAAATTTCCATTATGTACATAATTTTAATTCCTGAATTTTCATTATGTACATAATTTTAATTCCTGAATTTCCATTATGTACATAATTTTAATTCCTGAATTTTCATTATGTACATAATTTTAATTCCTGAATTTCTATTATGTACATAATTTTAATTCCCCAATTTCCATTATGTACATAATTTTAATTCCTGAATTTCTATTATGTACATAATTTTAATTCCCCAATTTCCATTATGTACATAATTTTAATTCCTGAATTTCCATTATGTACATAATTTTAATTCCTGATTTTCCATTATGTACATAATTTTAATTCCTGAATTTCCATTATGTACATAATTTTAATTCGTGAACTCTCGTAGGGACTTGAGACGATAATGTTGGCAACATTGAGACGTTGCTCTTCCCGCGTTTTTACATAACCTATAATAGTCGCCATCCAAACTGTGTGTATTGTATACATATGTTCTGTGTGTGTGTATTGTAATCCTGGAGACAAAAGCTTATGTTATTGAATAATTTAATTATTTGTAAATTTTTACTTGATGCAACTTATCGGTAAGTACAAGTTGTTATTATTATTATTATTCCGTGTCAATAGTCAAATGATAGGGTTTATTGTTTTTTTTATAATTTATTTATAGAAAAAGTTCTGAATTTATTAAGAGCGCAGTAAATGTCTTTCATAAAACGAACAAAGCTACTTACTGTTGATATTATGACAGATATTGATTGCTATGAAAATTAAATATCTAATATAATGTTTCAGCGAAATGGAAAACCGTGTAGACGTACGTGTCGTGCGTACTCTTCGTAGAATTAGAAAAATCCTTAGTGAAGCTGTGAGGTCTTATCAATATAATGGAAATGTAGAGCAACATTTTCTTTCTGTTGCTCAGCAAAATTTACAAAGAATATCTACAGCGATATCAGAAGAAACATACAATCAATTAAAAAAAGCAATCGAAGCCTTACTACTTATCAAACATGTAGAAACTTGCACATTGTTTCCTCATAGTTTTTAAGTGAGCAAGTAGAAACTTGCACATTGTTTTCTCATAGTTTTTAAGTGAGCCAGTAGAAACTTGCACATTGCTTTCTCATAGTTTTTAAGTGAGCCAGTAGAAACTTGCACATTGCTTTCTCATAGTTTTTAAGTGAGCCAGTAGAAACTTGCACATTGCTTTCTCATAATTTTTAAGTGAGCAAGTAGAAACTTGCACATTACTTAATCAACATTTTATTTCGCTTATAAAGCTTCCTCTATGAGGAAGCTTGTTTTTTATTTGATGTACAATTATTAGTAAATATTCTTTAATTTGGCTTCCTCATAGAGGAAGCTTTATAAG
Organism: Leptothorax acervorum; assembly: GCA_035220615.1. Taxonomy (NCBI): domain Eukaryota; kingdom Metazoa; phylum Arthropoda; class Insecta; order Hymenoptera; family Formicidae; genus Leptothorax; species Leptothorax acervorum. The sequence goes on along the minus strand of JASTWQ010000698.1, from coordinate 639 downwards.
TGAAATAAAATGTTGATTAAGTAATGTGCAAGTTTCTACTTGCTCACTTAAAAATTATGAGAAAGCAATGTGCAAGTTTCTACTGGCTCACTTAAAAACTATGAGAAAGCAATGTGCAAGTTTCTACTGGCTCACTTAAAAACTATGAGAAAGCAATGTGCAAGTTTCTACTGGCTCACTTAAAAACTATGAGAAAGCAATGTGCAAGTTTCAACTTGCACACTTTAAAGCTATGAGGAAGCAATGTGCAAGTTTCAACTTGCACACTTTAAAGCTATGAGGAAGCAATGTGCAAGTTTCTACTTGCACACTTAAAAGCTATGAGGAAGCGATGTGCAAGTTTCTACTTGCACACTTAAAAGCTATATGGAAGCAATGTGCAAGTTTCTACTTGCTCACTTTTTTACATTTTTCTAATTTTTAGAAAAACTTGCGATGTACACAGAACTTCGATATTTCTCTGCAAAAAATATCCGGGAAAACCAAGGGATAAAATCGGTAATCGGTAAGTAAAATATCGAGGTTCTGTGTACATCGCGAGCGAGCAATCTCGAAATGTCCGAAAAAAACGCCCGGGAAAACCAAGGAATAAAGTAGCTGATCGGTAAGTGTGCAAGTAACTGTGCAAGAGTTTGTTCA
>JASTWQ010000697.1:0-88213 GCA_035220615.1 Leptothorax acervorum | reverse complement strand
CATATTGAAAATAATTATATTGAGCTGCCTAAGATCCAAGCTTGGACCGTATGGCTATTTCCTTTGTATTGATTTATTTATTTGCTGCCTCTTTTATTTAAAACTTATTAAGAATGACAAAATATCATTTTATGAAAATGATGCGGCGCGGTATTACGTTCGGAGATTAATTGCCGCATCGATACTGTTGATAGTGATAGGGGAGTGTAACATCAAAAGCACCGAGAAATATTCATCGGGCCTTCGGATACGGGAAGAATCAAGCGGATAAATTCCCCGTCGAGCTCTTCGCATTTCGATTGTTTATCACGTCGAGTAAAGGTGCGTACTCACCAACTGCAACGGAGCGAAGACGAGCGAGCAAGAGCGAGCTTTCGCTCGTGTTCACAAATGCTCGCTCGTGTTCAATCAAAATGTTCGCCCTATGTCCATACTGGCATGAATTCGCTTCTGTTCGCAATTGATCCGAAAAGTGGCAGCGAGCAGGTCGTGATTACGCGATAACTATTACTCCGATTTGAATATACTCCGATTCCGTGCTGATATTCGGGGTTAGTTCGCTCGCCTAATCACCGTCAGATATCACTGATATATCCTAATATATCCGGTATGTCTAACCGACAATTATAAGTGCTACTCCAATAATTCTATATAGGAGACACGAAATAAACTGCTCGCCGAACAATCGAATCAAAGAAACGGTCGTCCACACCGAACAAGGGCGAACACGTCTGTTCTTTAATGTTCCCACATCAATCGGATCATTCGCGAACACGAGCAAGCGAGCATTTTTCAGCTCGCTCGTGCTCGCTAATCCGTACACACCACACGATCATTGAGTAATGCTCGCTCGCTCTTGCTCGCTCGTGCTCGCTCCGTTGGTGAGTACGCACCTTTAAGGCCCTTGCACAATGCTAGGCAACAGGCAATAGGAACAGGAAATAACCTCAAATTCGTCAATACAAACCTAAAAAATTCGAACAATATGATTGGTTGGCAACAGGCAATAGGCACAGAATTTCCAACGTGACGGAAATTCTGTGTCTATTGCCTGTGTCATCGTCTATTCTGCATAAATACAAGGTTTCTGATTTCTGTTCCCTGTTCCTATTGCCTGTTACCTAGCATTGTGCAAGGGGCTTTACATTCCCCTATTACTATCGACGCGGCAGTTAATCTTCGAACGTAATACCGCGCCGCCTCATTTTCATGTATGTACACCCGGATATCGCGCATCGTGATAGGATCGATGATAGGCTCATTTCGACGATTCGCACGGGTTCTCCATCTCCCTCTTTTCTCCTCGTATCCCCTTTCCCACTCCCGAAACCTCTCGATCCTTCACATGTGGTCGCAGGTTGCAAGAGTGCAGGCAGGTTTGAGAAAGAAAAAGAACAGTGAGGACAAGGAAGGGATGTCGGACGGTAAAGGAGGCTGGCTAGGGGAAGGGAAGAGGAGAACGGGATGAGGGAGGAGGGGGCGGCGGGTACGTGTTCCCGAACCCCGGCGAGCGAATTCTTCTCACGGTTCGCGAGAGAGCGCCGTTTCTGCCGCCACGCGTGGGCGGACCGGCGAATAACGCCGGTCTTGTATTTTTAAACCCTCACGGAGGCATCGGCGCGTCTCTCCCCCGACCTTATCTGGCCCGTCCGGCGCGGCGCTCGTTCGGCCATCGAAGAGGAATCGCCCGGTCACTTTTGCCCTCGCGACGACGACGGCGATGGCCAGCGGCGGCGGCGGCAGCAGCAGCGGCGGCGGTGCCGAGCGGGAGCCACGTACCTTTCTCTTTTTACTTCCTCTTTATCCGGCGTGCAGCACGCCCGGGCGAAAACGGTCTCACGGTCCTCCGTGGATGCGCGGGGGGTCGACGGAGGGGAAAAAGATCCGCCGGAATGAATTATCGAGGCTTTTGGAGCGGGAGCGGGAGCGGGGGGAAGGGCAGCGAACGATCCGGCCTTACGGCAGAATCAGGGAAAAAGAAACGTAAGGTATTGTTGGTTGGTTGGGTAATCGAGGAAGCTTCCCAATGGACCCCAAGAGAGTCGGATTATCGACTGGACCGATGCTCTCCACCGAGGGAATCGGAAGACTCCGTGGAGGGAACGCATATACGCAAAGGCTTTTCAGCAGCGATTACTTTTTCTGATGCGCTCCGACGACCGAAACGAGTTACGTGCACTTTCTTATCACGAGATACCAATTTATCTGAGATTTCTTTATTATATGCTCATCAGGCCGCTTGCTGTGCAAGCGATATCAAGATTCGTTTTAAAGAACATTAGTCTGCGGAGAGATTTTTTTAAAAGATTCAAAGAAATTCAAAAGCTAAGCTAATCCAGAGATTCAAAAACTAAGACAAATAAGTTCTACTCTGAGCAAGTTATCTGAGAAATTTTTAATCGCGTGAAAAAGAGAAATCGTACGTAAGACATCTTAATTTAATTTTTTTTAAATTTAATTAAACGTAAATAAACCGACAAAGCAGAGTCGTTCCCTCACGCTGTTTTATCAAGATAATGAGATCCCATCTAAGTCTCGACTTTCCTTAAAAGACTTGCCGGAATCTATAATTTTAGACACGTCTCATCGATCGCGTTTCCACGTGGACGACCTTCTCCGATTAGAGCGTGTCGATGGTTGATGGCAGATAGAGCGCGTTAGAGAGCGTGAGATGTTATTACTACTCGCATGATCGGCAACGTATGACGTTTCAATCCGCCTTAAAACATGCTTAATGGAAAGAGTTACGTTCCGCATCTCGACGAGATAACTAGTTTCCATCTTACGTGTACACATACTTTATAATTTCGCGGTAATTGTCCGCGTGTAATGCGGGTCTCGGGAAAAAAAACGAGGTTACGGAATCGAGATTGCGCCGAATGAAAATGAAATTTCGAGGGTGTGGTCGGCCGTCTTTTCAGCCTTTCGACTTTGACGCCGCGGTTAACTCTCTCGACTCCGCCCGATTCTAACTGAATTCGGATTATCAGTTTACAAAAGCTGTAAATCTTACCTCATCGAGGGCCATGGTCAGAGCGCCAGAAATGGCGAGACCCTGACGGTCCTTGAGGCCGCCCTTAATCGCTGTGAGATAGCCGATGGTCAAGTTCTGCGCTTGGGCAGCCGTGTCGGTGCTTGACGACCACAGATTTTTATGAGTGACAGACGTTTGCTGGCATTGTGTCGCTGTAGTCATTGGAGCCGCCGCGGCCGGAGCCGCCGGTGATTCCGGCGGCTCAGCCTGAGCCGCGACCAGAGGGATGCTGGCCAGTAGCAGCAGCACCAGGAAGGCGCGCGAACCGTGGTCGCGCGGCCGCGGTAGCAGGCGCGATCGATGACGCTCCTGCTGCTGCTGCTGCTGCTGCTGCTGCTGTCGGTTGCGCTCTTGTTGGAGCTGCTGGTGGCGAGGATGCTGGCGACGGGGAGGCCTGCGACGGCTCGGCTGGTTTGGCGGGCCGGGGCGCATGGCCGCCGCCGCCACCGGTCAGCAGCACCTCCTTTCCGTTCACCTGGAAAATCCAAGAAATACGTTTTCCCGGTGAGAAAAAATAAGATACCATCATGCATAGGAGAACGTCTATACATATACGATCAGTCTATGAATAATTCTATGGGAAAAGTATATAAATAAACAAACGCACACAGCGGTTGTTTGTTTATTATTCGTTCATTTAAATCGTGTTTCTTTCTTTTCCATTTATAAAACCATTTATAACTTAACAACAGATCGGAGAATATGTTACATGCAGACATTTAGCGCTGACAATACACTAAAATTTGACGTTATAACAGATATTGAAATGTCTATATTGATATGTATTTTAAATATAAAAAAATATCGAATAGAAAAATTAGCTTAAAATTTTGACAGAATTTGACGGTTATTGCTTTATTATATATGTAAAATCCGTTAAATATGTAAAATGATTGATTTAACATTCAAAAACGCTATCTACATCTCTCGGAGCTGTTGAACGTAGCCGCGTTCATCCGTATATTGAATGCGTGTGTATATAACGACAAACGTTACAATTTTCATGATTACAATCGCAAGCGCGAAACCGGCCGTGCTTGGTACTGCGGCTGTGACAATAAAACGCGTCTTCCCGCTTGACGGCATTTATCGTGAGGACGCATTTATTCGCGTGAATCATCGTACATGCCATCTGTGTGCTTAGCTAATAATAGCCGATCCTTTTATAATAATATATCGCTACACGACGCGTATACTCAACTGATTTACGTGTATACATTTTTCTAAAACACGTTTTATTTCGTTCATCATGGAGGCAATCCTCCATGAAGCAAGTTTATATTGCGTAAACCGGATGCCACGAGTCTCAAAGGAACTTTACATCAGTGACAGTCATTGTTGCGGTAGGCAAATACGATAGTCGCAAATGTTGCAAAGCGTATTGCGATCACGCGCGTAAAACGACCGTAACTTCCCTTCTCCACCGTCTCGTAAATCAATCGAATTTATTTCCTTGCCCAACGGAATCGGCGATTTAACGACGATCGCACTCGTGGACGGTAAGAATTTTTATGCGCCTACAAGTGATCCTGTCAATTCGTGTCACGCACCATCGGCATCTTCATCGTAGGGTGGCATAGTGTTGCAACTACTCTGACCGCGACTGTACATTCCGTCTCGTCAATCTATTTTTAAAAACTTTACGATTTATGCAAAACAGTCTAAGAAGTTGTGTCGTTGTCACAAGACAAACATTTACACGAGTTATTTACATCAAAACGGAAATTATGTAACGTGACCCAATTTCGGTGAGAATAATTTCGAGAGGAAAAATACAAGTAGAGTTATCTATGAATTCCAACATTTACCGTAACGATAACCGATAAGGAAACATCTGTATGAACACGCATCGGCTCACTTCAGCAATGTGCCGCGCCGCTGTGAAGATCGTCAGGAAACTCTGAACGCAAGACTCAAGACTCGACGCCACTGACAATGAGCGGTTAAATCGCCACGAAACGTGTACGGTTAGAACACGTGGTCGCAAAAGGCGAGATGAGGAGAGAAAGAAAAAAGAAAGAGAAGGAGAGAGACACCTGTTGCGATTACGTAATCCCTTAGGTGAGTCGAGTTAGCCTGTAACGGCTTCAATATAACAATAAAGACATCCGCCTCTATCGTGACGCACGGTGTCATTCACCAAGGGAGGAAGCCGGGCCTTTCGACTCACCCAGTCGCCGTCCGCGCTAACTTCCGACTCGGGGAGATTTTAATTATCACGGCCGAGAATCACGAAGCTCGGATTCTGACATCCGTCGCTCAGGTTAACAAAAGGGACGTTAAAGTGTCCCCTTTCGTTCCGTCTCATTGTCACGTCATGCCATACCATGCTATGCCATGCCACTCCAGACTGACCCCTCGACGTGATACACCGTTACGTCATTGCTCGTTCGTCACACCTGCATATGGTGGGCCGCACATACGATACGTCGCGTGATTGACATACGAGTGGGCGCGCACCTCTCGGTGAGACGTGAGAGGCTCTCGCTCCTCGCTCGACAATTGCATTTAGCTTTCGCTATTGCCATCGCCATCGCAATATCGTTGTTTCACGGAAAAAAAGAGCGACGTTTTATACGAAAATTGAAAATGATTCGATTTTGCCGAAGCTGCGTTGCGTCGTTCTGCCGTTACCTTTTTGAATCACTTCTAGTTTTTATCACAATTCTTCCTGAATGAATAGCACGCAATTTACGACGATCGCGGAAAAGATGTTTTCTTTGTTATTTTTAGAAGCAGATTTAATCGTATAAACCAGTATAAGGTTTGATATATAAGTAGGGCAAATATTTTAAAGAAATAATATAGTGTAACATAATTGACATAATTTACTGAAAAATAGGAATTCTCGACAGAGCACGAGTCTTTGCGAGGACATTGTATTTTTACTAATAGAAATAACACCTCGATGGATCTTAACTGCAGTTATACTTAACTTATAGTTATTGAGGAATTTCGTAACGCAAGTTGACAGATCGGCCGTTAATATATTATATGGCCTCCCGACACAGTTTATAAATGACACAGCAACTCGATATTCATAATTGCAAATTAAATAATATCATTTTAATATGTAAAAAGTATAATTAACATTTTTCTTATTCTCATCTATCAATAACAATTATAATTATGCATATGCAACCTATACATATTGCTTATTATTCATTTTTAATTAAGGTTATTCAAACAATTGTATTACAACGTAAACTAATGCACAAATACAAGTATAGAGAAATTTTCCTTCCGAGAAATTCGGGAGTCGAACGACGCGAGAATATATGATAGCACGTTGCGGACAATCGGCGCGAATGAAACGTGTTAATATTCCCAGTTATTTGCTTAATATATTGTTGGTTAATGTAATTAGGATGTTTAGCGTCGGATTTACTAAGCGGAGAACGTCTCGTGACACGCGTTACGAAGATCACTCGTCGCGCACATATTATATACGTTTCTCAAAAAGTATTTTACCATCCTCCTGAAGCATTTGAATCTTATCTTTCTTATCAACCGCGATATTCTTTGTGCGAAATTCGTGCGCAACGTGGGTATTGTACAACAGGCTATTGTATAAATACAAAACAATTTAACGGAACAATCGCGATGCGAAACGGGATTATTTGTCAGAAAAATTCGTGTTTTAGCGTTTCATATCGGAGAAATTAATTTCCACAAGATTTTTGATGTCCAAACGGTATTACCTCATCATTCAGAAATAATTTAGCCCAAACTCTGCCAGGCAAACGTGTAATGCACAAATAATATGTATGTCTCAATAAACAACGTTATTCTTAGCTTTTTATCGGCTTATATTTGCCTCGCGTATCAGTTACGACTTACGTCCTTTGCGAAAGACCTGTTGCGTCGTTATTAATAGAATAGTTTTTTTTTTTCGCGGCGACTCGTTTGTTCATCGTGAAACTTTCATACGATGAATCGACGTTAAAAAATCTCACGACATAATGCAAGATTCTCGCAGCAGCATAAATTTTTTTTAACGACGCGGCTTGCACGTGCGAGGAACAGAAGTGACTAGTGTCTCGATAAAAATACCTAAAAATATCCATTTATCTTAATAATAAGCAGCGCGATAACGATTTTTCAACACAAAAGTATCGGGAAACGTATAAATCTTGCGAATTACCTATAGCGGTGACAAACGGAAGAAACGGGCATGCCCGGCGCGACCTTCGCCGAACGCGTTTGCTTTACGCCTCGTACGCCCGAAGACCGCATAATATTCCGCGGCTATTTTTAGAACGTAATATGCGTGCCCCGCATTAGTTGCCGGCATTATCGTGATAAAACGAGTATACATGAGTCCGCCTACGTGGCTCGTCGATGCGATCGTTTTGAGATATACGATTTCTCTCCGTTCGCAAACATAGGCGTGACACCGTTTACACTTTACACGCCGGTGTCCTCTCGAGCACGGGACATTAATCGCTTTAATTCGTAGACCTCGAATCGAAATCGATCTTTCTCTAAAAAAAGGCAGAGGCAAAAACGTAAGTCGTAAAAGGCTATAATAAATGTGTGTCAAAGTACTTTCGTCTTTTGACGCGGTATCCGTTTCCGCTGGAATGGAATCGACGCAGAAACTCGAATTATGGAGAAGCTGTGGCACGCGCCTGGCATGCCATGCGTTTACGCAATCCAGGGTCAACACTCGCAGTGCATATCGTTTAGATAAGCAGCGATAAATCCGTTTCCCCTCTCTCGTTCTCTCTGGAATTCTCTTTTACTGGATCACGAATACGTGCCTACGTTTAAATGTAGGTACTCGATCGAAAACGCTGAGTCAATGTCGGCTATATACAATATATACATATATCGGACCGAAACAATCGGTCATTTTGCGATTCTTAAAGCGAGAGTCGCGACTGGGAGCAGAAAAATGCGACGAAAGAGAAACATATATTACGCCATACAAGTCGCGACAATGATGTACATACACTCGGATGTACATTTAACCAAAAACGAGAAAAGCGGTTGCCTCTGCCACTCTGATTTCGCGTTGCGCGTCTACAGTTTCGCGCCAGGATTAACGGAGTCGCGATGAAGTGTGCGACCTCAGGTCGTGATACATTCGGGCCTCTAACGGCGCGTTTTGTACACGTGATATGTATAAACAACACGCGTTAATACGGCGGTGTGGATTACGTTACAAGGGAATCATTGCAAAACGATAGGCGGATATATGTAGTACAAGATGCGTGCACGTGGGCCTCGTCATTATCGCGATTGCTCTTTGAGTTTCGAGTCGGTACGTTTTGTGCCGATACAATATCTCAGGTTACTGCCGCAAACGAATCCGGGTGTGGTTACAATTAGTCACCACGTGACATTTGGATGCATCAACCGGCTACAATGATTCGCGTGTCTTTGATCTCGAAATGCGAAATTATGTATTACAAATCAAATCGTCAGAAATAGATTTATCATTTCTATATTCGTGATTTATATCATTTCTATTTGACAAATAGTTTATTGTCACGTATATGGTGTGAAGATTTTCACAAAGTTTTAAGTGTCAAAAAATTTTTTTAAATTCGATATAGGTATTTTTCGCCAGAATATTTTAGGAATATATGATATATTACATACATTTTTGTCACATACAATTCTTTTTCTTTCTCAAAAACTATGTACATTTTCACATTTTATTTATTTTACTTTTAAGATATAAAACATAAAAAATTTAATAGAGAATTTAATATAATTATAACTATAATATATACACGACGTATTAATTGTGTATTAATAATGTCTACAAGAACCAAAAAGGCATTGAAAAATGTGAGTTTATCATTTACTATTTTATTTATTGTAGCTATTTCGGGGTAGATTCAATAATTATATCAGTATAATTTATGCGAAAAAATAAGAACTCGAAAAAGATTATAATTTAAAGATTATTATGAAAGTATATCTGCAATATGGCTGTGTTCGCGCGCGTGCGAGCGCGCGTGTGTATGTGTAATCATAACTTTGTTCCGTTATTGCTTTACGCAGTCAATCTCTCTCCTTTCTTTTATACATATCAATAAAATTTACATTTAATATCTACGCCGGCTTGTCATCACAACGCGTTTTAGTTCCTTTTCAGTAACCCGACGATAATTTCTACTGTCAGCATCGCGCGATAATTTTACAATTACTTTTCTGCATATTCCAAGAGTCGGAGTCCAATAATCATAAAATTACACGTATGCGCACATATTAGCACCGTACGTGATGAAAATTACGCTTGGCCTAGAGGCATACGTATCCAGTTTATATTGTTCGACAGAATATTTCAAAATAAAAGAGTGACACCGTGAGCAAATTACACGAGATAGGTATACTCGCAACTTTGCGCTTCAATAGTCGTTCATAGGTCGATTTAATTAGAGTTTTGGAGCAATATTCATATTAATATAATGTGGGGATTTTTCAAAATCCCCGACTACCATTTGGGGTGGTCCCCTAGTCAGAATTTCTCATAATTTCTCATAACTCATAAATATTGATTTTAATATTTCGTCCTGGCATACGCCGTTCCTACAGCGCTAATTAATGTCTACGTTTTGTATTTATTTGCCCCGCCGTTTAATAACACTTATTATTTTACGTCGTGCATATAATTCATTCCTTGACGTGTCTTAAGGTAGTCTTTTCGCAGCACCTAGTCAAGTAACAGTCCGTCATGAGGTAATTGAAAACAAACATATTGCAACATCCCAATAATTATAATAATATAAAATATGATTTTACACGCATGATTTAATCGTATTAATTATTTACTAATTAAAAAAATATCACAATAGTAGTGCGGTTGGACTCGATTTGGACTCGAGTAACGTTAACCTACGTTATCGCGTCTCCGTCTCCGTGTCCGTTTAACCTCAAGGGTGTCCCAATCATCACCGGTCGATTTACTTTTTGAATAAAACTCAAACGGTTTAAGTAATCTTGATAATTTTTTTTTTATTTAAAAGTACAAACTTGGGAGTTAATAATGGAACAGGATATCTTCCAAATGGCCGCCTCGGCTTTTTTTACAGACCACCAATCTTTTCCCAAAATTTTTCATGACGTTTTCGCATAAACTCGGATCAATTTCACCAATGACACGTTCGATGTTGTCTTTCAGCTGTGAAATTGTCTGTGGATTGTCGGCATAAACCTTCCCTTTGACGTGACCTCAAAGAAAAAAGTCCAAAGGTGTCAATTCGCATGATCTTGGTAGCCAATTGACATCACCTTTTCGAGAAATTACGCGTTGCGGAAATTTTGTTTGCAAAAGTGCCATTGTTTCATTCGCTGTGTGGCAAGGAGCACCAACTTGCTGAAACCAAATATCAGCCAAGTCAAGACCTTCCAATTGATGCGAGAAATAGCCAGTCAAAATGTCGCGATATCGTTTCTCTGACACTTTCAGCAACAGCAGCAACATTTTCATTTGAACGAGCGGTACGGGAACGCGGTGACTTTTTCAGATCTCCAAGTGAACCAGTTTCAACAAATCTAGCGACCAAACTTTGCACAGTGCTTTTTGCCGGCACATGATTTCGAGGGAAATGATTACGAAGTTCGCGAATCGTTAGCGTTAAAGATCGCGATTTTTCGTAATACGCCTGAATAATTTGCACGCGTTCTTTCAGCGTGTACTTTTCCATGATAAATTTCCCATCTGCCTAGATGACATATGTGAAGTTTGAGGTTAATCGGTTTGACGTTTTAAAAATAGCGCAAAATTCAAATCGACCGGTGATGAATGGGACACCCTTTATATCAGAGCAAAACATTCGACAAGCCCTTATTTTCAAGGTACGTACGAAATCCGGAAACTTCAGGGAATATTTTAAGACATTAATAATGATTCATCTGGTCGCTAAGTACATGTATTATTCGTTGAAAACTTCGGCCGTGGCGATTTGCATCATTCTATCTTTCTCGTTCATTAGATGTAAACAAGGATAGAATGACAATAGCACGCTCCGCAAACGCACATTTAGAATGACTTATTTCTTGTAAAGTGTCGATAACCTAACCTGATTTTTCGTACACATGCCCCTTATTACTGTATACTTAACATATATCAAATTTAGGTATCTATATTTAATACTTATTCTCATGAAAGGACTACCTTAATCTTACAATAAATAGTAATTCTGACATTTCTGACGAATAACCTTAATGGCAAACACAGTATGTAATACATCCAATAACGTTGTTTAATCTTACTAGGGAACCACCCCAAGTGATAGGGGATCTGATCGGGGATTTAAAAATTCCTGCTGCATATAATAACCCTAAGTGAGTAACTAAGCCCTTTATATATGACTTAAGCCTTAAGCTAACCATCTTATCGATGTACACCCGGTACATCGAGGGCGTTCGTGCGGGGCTTAGTTAATCACCCAAGGCTATTATATAATGCGGGGATTTTTCAAAATCCCTGACTAACATTTGGGGTGGTCCCCTAGTCAGTATTTCTCATGATAAATACGCGTCGTCCTTTCATCACTTAGGCCCAGTTCAACAGTGGCCAGTTAGCTTAACTAGTAGTTAACTGGCCACTGTTGAACTGGGCTTTAATGAAACAAGGGATCTGATGATAATACAGGAAAACCTTTATAATTTGATGCACATTGAATAATATTTTCAAAGTAATTTTTTATAATAAAGCTAAATTCACGCAGATGTGAATGATTTGATGCTTTAGATCATTTGAATTACGTATTCGAAATAAGAGTTAAAGTGAGTCTCAAAAATTTTTTGTTTTATTTATTTAAGGGGGAATATATCCATTCTGGAGGCCGAAAAAGAGCGAATTTTTGAGAATTTTTTCTGAAAAATCATAAGCATATATTTGTACATAAGTTTGGTATTTGAAAAAGTAACATTTGAAGAACATTCAGTATTTTTTTCGTATAAAAATATTTTTTTATAAAAAAGTTGCAGCCGATGTCCGGGATGACGTTACAAAGTCGGTGAGCAAGATATCTCAAAAACTACTGCATCAATCTTTCTGAAATTTTTTGTCCTTTATTAGATATAAAAATCTAGTATTTAATCAAAGAATTTTTTTCCCGATGTATACTTTCAATTTGATAAACGGAAAATATCCGGTTTCTTTTTCGCAAAAATCAAGACAACTTTAAACACTCACCATTTTGTTTTAACTTAATGTTTTGGAAATTCCATCGATTAATCACAGGATGAACTAATATATTAACAAAATCTTTTTCGTTTTTTGATTTTGGATAACCTGGTTCCGAACGGCAGTGCTCACCGCAAAAGTACTTTTAAAAACGTGCTTCCCGGCCATCGGCTGCAACTTTTTTATAAATAAATATTTTTATACGAAAAAAATACTGAATGTTCTTCAAATGTTACTTTTTCAAATACCAAACTTCTGTACAAATATATGCTTATAATTTTTCAGAAAAAATTCTCAAAAATTCGCTCTTTTTCGGTCTCCAGAAAGGATATAACCCCCTAAAACCAAAATAAGCTCCGGCTATTTGAAATGTCAAAATTTGTACAAGGTATAACATTTCACGGTCAATGTTAGTTGTATGTATCAAGAGTATGTCAAAATTAATCCTATTTACTTATATTTTCCCCCACACGCTTACATGCACTCTTGTCGTCTTAACGAGTTTCTAGTGATAGAGACGGCGCGGCGTGTCAATGTATAACTTGACACTCGTTGAGAAAAGCGATCGAAGCGACGGAAAAGGATGGAGCGTCATAAAGGACGCAGTCAGCGAACGAATGCCGTGTGCAAGTATAATGTGGAATTAACCCATTATTTATCACACAAATATGCGTTAAGCTCCTTTTCACGTAAAAAGCTCCTTTTCACATAAAAAGCTCCTTTTCACGTAAAAGCCGGAACAATCTGAATATATTCTCATTGTCTCGTCTCCATCCAAACGCCACGTTATTATAATAACGTATTGCCAGTCGCGTGCTGAACATACATTAGCATGAATGACAATTGTATTTCGTGCGAAAGAAATCAATACCTGTATATGTGTTTGTATTACACGCATATATTATGAGCATCAATTGATTTGGAGGTGAAATGATATTACAAAAGAGTGAAATTGTGATTTTAATGATGTTAAGACATTATAGGCACCTACATTTCGACAGTTAATTTGACTGGCTGCAAACAACAAATTAAAAAACAACCTCGTGGTTGTATTTATCAATGTATAACGACTTGGCAAATGCGAAAAACCTTAGAGTTTGTGTTCTCAGGAAATAGTTGGCGGCTCGCCAGTGGAAGCAACAGCCGCGATCGCCATGTTTTCTTAATATCACTTATAAAGTAATTGAGCGTGTACGTACGCGATTCACTCGTGAATTTTGGGATATTCACGAATCAACATTCGCACCGCACACATTCAAACGCACGATTTCCTTCGACGATCTGGCAGAAATCCAAGATTTACGTGTGAGAGTGCGCCAATCATAATTCTCCCAGACATAACAATCAAGAATTACTCACTGCATAATAACAACAGCGTTTACTCAACTATTCCGGTAATCCATTACTACGAATAGCCAATAAACAAGGCAAAATAAAGCTTTGGGAAATATTAGGGGCCATAAAGTTTTTAATAATTCTCCAATCAAAAAGTCAAATAATGCGATAAAAAATAGCGAAAATAAATAAAAATTGGTTTATTTGATGAGTTCGACAACATATTAATTTATGTCGTCGAATTAATTACTCAGCTATCAGAAAGTTTGGCACAAAAGTACGCAACGGTGTTCTCATTCTCCAAAAAAAAATGCTGAATATACTAAATATTATATAAATATATAAAACATTTTCGATATATTTTACGCGACAGATATATTCCAATAAATCGGACGACCTTTCATAATCACTGTCGATGCCATGCTTTTGCAATCGCGTATACGCAAATGCGCGAACGGAAGACACGCGCGAACAGATATCGTGTGTTTTCGTTACGTACAATCTCCGCAATTTGTCTTATCGCCCTGAGGCCCTTTCGGCATAGCTGCGCAGAGCAACGAGTGTCGAGCGCAATTATCACGAGCGAGAATGCATGTATATACGCAGTTGTAACGAAAACAGCATGTATCTTAATATTACATGCGTCTCCCTCTCTCGCTCTGTAATGCGTGTTTCAAGTGCCTTTTGTTACGTGCGCGGCAAAAGCAGCGATACTCTTTCCTCGCTGGGTATGACGCTTTAGTTTACTGCGCCACAGGCAGTTCGTAAATATCGGCACGAAAGCACATACATTATTGCACCGAGCGTGAGAAAATGTTTTTAGGGCTCAGACACAATATGAGGAGTAAGGAACAAGGAATAGAATTTATAGTCGCATCCTTTTTCAAAAGACGTGCATTGAAAAAGGATGCGACTATTAATATCTATTCCTTGTTCCTTATTCCTCGCATTGTGTCTGAGCTCTTATGCACTCCAACAAAAACGCACAAAATTTAAAAGTAGAATTAATGCCCCTCCAATATTTATTGGTACAAAGATAGCATATCTATTTTGCATATCTACACACAAAATAACATAAATTGCTTCAATAGAGAAATAGCAATAGAATAGTTTATAATTTTAATAGAAAGAAAGAAGATTCTCACAAGTATAAATTTAATTAAAATAAAATTATACTTGTTTTTTTAAATTTAATGTAGCTCGGAAGGAGAGGAGATGCATCGCCGTCCGGTGCATCCACAGTTCGTCAGACGCGCAGAAATCGAGCGCGGGAGCCGGAGCGAACGGGCGTGTTTGCGGTTCCGTGGCGGACGCGGACGGAGATAACGCGTTAAAATAGTACGCCGGCGTACGCGATAACACATACTTATATCTGCTGCGAGACGTCGTTCAGGTCGTTCTCTCGGCGATATTAAATCGCATTATATTAAACGCAGCGGTGTCGAGCGGTGGCGCTCTTTGTCGACGCCTCCCAGAGACAATGACGAGCTTACCTAAACAACATCGCAGAGCGACTCAGAAGAAGATGGTCGAAGTTCTAATGCTACGGTGTAAGCATACTGCTGCGAATCTATTCCCTTCAGCCTGGATGTCAAGCCACCTGTAAGATATAATGATGATATATCAGCGCAATCGGATAATATAATATAATTAATATAATCGTACGAACATCACGTGATAACGATTGGAAGTGAAACACGAAACTAACGAAACACACATTACAAGTTCGATTAGAGATGGGAGCAAAAACGCACGGACAAAAAATGATATTTGCGTCTTTTACTACGTCACCGGACGCAAAGTGCGTTAACAAGAGGACAAACTTTGGCTCGCATCTATTCTTTATCTTTGAATCTATATTTATGAACTACGTTGTATCATTTATTAAAGAAGCTGCACAGAAAAGAAAAAATACATATAAATATATATGTATGTATATATATATGTATATATAATTGTCGTTTTATAAATATGTATTAAAAATATATTATTGTATATTTTAGAAAAAAATTTTTATTACTTTAAAACAAGGGACAATATAAGATAAAACTTTTCGACGATTAATATATTAAAATTAGCCGGCTTGTAAATAGTAAATAACATTACCAACTTCTTGGATAATTCAAATAAGTAATTTGAACGACATGTCGCGAAAGCGGAAAGAAGCCGCGCTCAATAAGAGAAATTCGTTTAGAAGTGAGAGATGCTACAAGAAAAACTGAATCGATTGCGAGCACTGGTTCCATGTTGCCGGTAGATCCGATCGATCCTAAGAAAAAACATGCCACAAATTGTCGCGTCCACGATAAGGTATGCATGGCAATCTGCTACGATCGATAATCGGTGGACGAAGGGTGGTTTGTGGTCGCTCGGAATAATGGATGCGTAATAATAGGCTTGATTTAAACGCTCGGATTAAACACACCTGTTTGGCGCGTGTAGTGTCAGTCAACACCACGTTACACGTCACTCGCCCCACAACCGTAAATGTAATCGCGTAATTGAGGTGACACTCACGGATTCCTAATCGTGCGGATCATGCGAGCCAGATCAATGTACGTATAAACCCGAAACGTTCAACGTAATGTACAATAATGGCCGCATTATATGCGCGTGATAATATTCTTTTTATCATCCACTAAATTATTTTTTTCTTTAATGAAAAAATGGTTTCTCCGAACTGTAATCGATTTAGAATGAAAAATGTTTTGATAAGCTGCACTTCAGAGCGCAGACAAACGGAAGGTTTATTCTTCGACTAAATTTAGATCTTATTTAGCGAAATCCTGAGATAAGAGACACAGTCACCGAGGTATTTAACCCTTCAAAACACGCATTTTAATTAAATTGTGTCGGGAAAAATCATTCCAGTTTTCAACAAGAAATATCGTCACCAAACGCGCCTATTACCGCACACTCCATGTAATGTAATTTAAATGATTGCATTCACGTTAGCGAGTAATGTCACGGGCTGTTGCCGTCACGGCATTCATTCTTGAAAAAACGTTCGACGTGACCGTACCTGTTCAGGTCGGTTTACGATATAGATATGCAGATATATTTATTCTGTCCCGGGATAAATGATCCATAGACGATTAGAGATTATATAAGATAACGTAACGTACAAGTTGGCACGATTCTGAACATAAATATTTACAGTAGCAGTTAAATATATAATAATGCAGAGCGCAATGTTCAGTTCGGCTTTGAATTTGACTCGTTAGCTTAAACTTCTTGTTAGTCCTTAAAAACTACTTAGTTTTTAATACTATATATATAATTACATAATTTATCTAATTTGTTATTTAAATATAATCTTGCACACATTTTATCCGTATTATTTTCTCATTCACGTTTGCCACGTCTGTCACTTTCGATCGTCAACAAACGGCATGACCTTCTACGAGGAACAATCAAAATAGAGATATGTAAGAATTAAAAAAAACGAGAAGTAAGTTTGACAAGTTTGACATCGAGCTACATGAAAGTAATGTGTTTATTCAATATTATTTCATTATTAGAGATTTTCTATGAGAGATATAGGAGTCATGCGTTGCGGCTTTGTGTTTATTCATCATCAGGTAAAATTTATAAAAATCTCGTCTTATTTTTTTTTTTATTTGAGTTATCTTCTAGATTCTAACAATTTCGTAATGTTTATATAAAGTAAAAAAGAAAAAATAAAGGACATTTCGAGGCCATGGTCCTGTCGCCGATCGATAACAATGGCCTCGCGCTCGGTTTTGTTCGCCTTTTAGCCTGCAAAATTATTCTATGCAAGTTTTGCAAAAGAAAGAATCGTGGAGTCCGTAGGACATAAAAAATATACTAATATGTACTTTAATAGTATTTACTTACTATTAAAATTACCTTTATATTCAATATTTATCTATTTATATATTTATATTTATATTAAAGTATATATATATATATATATATATATGTATATCGAGATGTATATGTAGTTATAAAAAGGACTTGTATGCTTATCAAATAATAGGTGAAATGCTAAACAATAGTTAACGTTGACAAGTGCAAAATGCTTGACGAAACGTCAATCGAATCTGGGGATTTAGCGTTAGACGTACTTTATGAACATATTACCGAGATACATCGAAGTTGGCCAGGCCACATGGCAAAATGTTGAAAAGAAAAGTCCGCTTGATTCGCGGGGATTACGTTGCATCTGGATTGCACAAAGATATATTTACTGGTTCTAATGGTAGTCTGTCGACATAGGCACGCCTCCGTCAAAGTCTCTCTCGCCGGCGTATAAAGAAACTTTCGAGAAAGACCGCGTGTCGCCTATTCCCACTGTTCCGACGAGCAATTTAAAACTATCCGCGAGCAGGAAAGAACCAATAAATTGGGAAAGCGACGACGTTATCACCTGATAATATAACCAAAAGCATGCTATATGTGTGTTTCCGCGTTAGGCGCAAACACACTCAGCGAATGCACCTATGCGCGGTCACTTTTGTGAATGCACTTTGTTACATCTCCCCTTCGACGTTAAAATAAGCACCGGGGTACGAAGCGTCGCAAAAAAAGGATAGAGGGAGAAAATTATGAACGAGAAGAAGACGATGGTGGCGGCGGCGGAGGCGGCGGTGGCAGCGACGACGCGGTGGCGGAGGAAGAAAAAAGATGAGGAAGAAGACAGAAGAGAAAAAGAAGAAGAGTGGCTAACCGGCTGGCCGCAACCTGAAGTAAACTAAACCTACCGGTCCTACCGCTCGCTACCACTACAACCTACCGAACTATTACCTGTAACCAGTCTATATCTGGACTCCAGCTTCGTCTTTCTCTTTTTTCCTTTCTTTCTCTCTCGGTTTGCAAAATATCAGTTTTTTAACGATGATCGGAAATTTTCAAAGTTCTGAGATCGAAATATTTTTTAGAGAGTTCCGAGTAGTTCTGACTACAGTTCTGGGTAGTTCTCGACGAGTTCTGACGAAAAGTCTTATAAGACAAAGCGATCGGGTGACGAGATAAGGAGATACGGTCATTTTTAATTGGTTTTTGAAACTTCGTTTAAAGCCCATAATTTTTTACAATAGGACTATCTCAGAACTATCGTATCTCGAATCAAATTTTCAAAAATTTTTAATTTCTTTTTTAAGTAATCGAAATTTTTTTTATGTATCAGGAACTCGAGATAATAGCAAAATGAAACGTTTAGGCCATTCAGAACTATTCGATCTCAAAATTAGATAAGAAGTTAGCATTCCATTCTT
This sequence comes from Leptothorax acervorum, assembly GCA_035220615.1. Lineage (NCBI taxonomy): Eukaryota > Metazoa > Arthropoda > Insecta > Hymenoptera > Formicidae > Leptothorax > Leptothorax acervorum. The sequence goes on along the minus strand of JASTWQ010000697.1, from coordinate 69,459 downwards.
TAATTATTAATTCTTGGCCTTTAATCTCGGCAGCTCTTTTTAAAAACTATAATATAAAGAACCCTTAATTTCTTTAAAATGCGGGAACTCTTATCAGAAGTATGAAATCTTGATGTTGGGGTGCTAACTTCACACACCCGAGTAAAGGCGCTGCCACATGTCCGCCTCAATGACAAGCTCGCCGAGTTTGTCATCGCTCATTGAGGCGGACATGTGTCAAGCGGGAAACGACGGATTGCCGATACAATCCCCGCGCGAACGTCAATTACGTCCAGCTGTTTCACCGACGTAACAAGAAACTCTATATCCATCGGAATCCCCATCGTGAAGGCGCACGATATCCATTATTATATTACGCTATTGCGTAATCAGCGTTTAACGCTTTTTACCGGGGCTTGCCTCGTACGTACCCGCGAGAGTCAACCCGCGCGTACGTCGCGGTCTGGAGGAACTCGAGCTCGGCGAAGTCTCTCGGTAGTCGGTCGGGTCTCGGTCCCGAGAGTGGCTCGGCCGATTTCGCAAGTGCTCGGATTCCGCTCGTTGCACTGGCAGACATGCTGGCAGCGGCGGGCCTTCACCGTGGTGGTGCGAATCGCATCGCGTGCGTGAAAGGCAAACGCGTACGAGCGTGTATGTATGTGAGAGAGAGAGAGAGAGAGAGAGAGAGAGAGAAAGAGAGCGCGCGCGCTCACGTACCGGTCGCACAGAGGAGTGTAATTGTACCGGTGCCAGATGTCGACTGTGACATCAAAGTGCCAAAATGCTCGCGACAGCGCTCCGATTTCGCAATTTCAATGACCCTCGCGCGCGTATTCCGATCCTTGCGCAAGTTCGCCCGAAACAAGATGCATCGAGATCACTCGTGCTTCGTTAAAGTATAGAAAACGAAAATGAAGTAAAAATAAAAATAGAAAGAGAAAATCAGAAATCGCACTTTTTCTATTTTTTCTTTTTCTTTTTACTACATATATATTACACAATACATACAAAAAATTTTACACGCGGAGAAATTATCTTAGATTCTATTTTTACTACTTTGTTTTAACATGTAACTTGAATATTCGACTGACGAATCTCTTATCTCTCCAGTAATGTTTAACAACACTAAGCAGCCGTGTGTGCAAAGAAAAACAGAGGGAAGGGGAGAGATACCAACTAGTCATATACTAACGGAAACGAGAAAAGAGAGGGAAAGAGAGAAAGAGAAAGAGGGATACAGTCATATATTCTGACTGACTACACAGCAAACCATGATCGTCTTCTCCCGTCCGTGACGCGATTGGCCATCCGGCCAATGACTGGCTCTCCGCTCTCGGCTGGTGCGTGTCCCGAGAACCCCTCTCGAGCGCGGTGCATTCGCGTGACACGTACAGTGCGCTTCATTGACGGCGGTAGAACTGGTCCACCGTTCGATCGGCATAAAACTCCGTTAGAACCAGTTTTCCGGCGCGGCGGACGAGCCCGAGGCCCGAGGTCCGTGCTCTCGAGGCCCGGGCCCTCCGCCGCGGATCGCGTCGGCGTGAATTTTTCTCGCCGGAAAACAGCGCGGAGATGAAACGTCATACGTCATGAACGCGCGCTCCTTCGATCGATCGTGCGAGTGCACGCCGGTGAACGGATGCCGCGTCCGATACCGTATACGGGAAATAAGAGATCTCACGGCGATCTAGCGGTTTGAACGAAATGCAAAATAGAAAGGAAGAATGCAATTAAACGATATTCACGGGGATATTTAAATATTCAGTATCGCAACATGTCCAGTAACGATACTCCACATTATGTTAATAATAACTTTTACGGATATTCCTGCTGTAACTATCGCAAGTAATTTTCAATGATTTAAGATACGAACGTTGTTGGAGTTCTATGTTTAATCGCATTAAGCGTTAAAAATTCGACTGCTCGTCTCGCATCTTCAGTCCGATGCGCCGTGAGATATACAGCCGTTTTTTAGCAACAGGTTTCTCCATCGTGGGCATTGCGCATTTTCACCGGTCGTTTATAGCCCCAATCGATGTTGCATATGACACATGGGTCACGAACAGTTACATTTTACGGATGTGAAAGGCGTACACGATCGCGAGTTTTAAATTCTTGGTGTTAAACTTGGAATTTTGTTACTGATATCTACCACAAAATAAGCGTTCATTTTTTCGAGTCTTAAAAATAATATAGCTCAATCCAATTTCAGTCACAACGGCTACATCTTTTTTACAAGAAAACAAAATAAAAACAGCAATGGATATTAATCGCAAGAAATTGTGAAGCTAAAAATATAACGAGGAAAATAATTTAAATAATCATTAATATTCACATATACCTACTCAAATTCATTATTCAAGTTTGAGTTAAGATATTGCATCTTAAATTTTATGACACATAATTATACATAATTCAGATTGTTAAGTTGTTTTTCAAAAAGTCGCGTTATACAATTCTTTCTTCTCGTAATGCGTCACACTGCTATCTAGTCGCAGCGCTCCGTTTGAAGATGAACGGATATTTCGCTTCTTTGTTTGTTTGAATAAAAAGGGATGGCCTTGGTTACCAATCGGGACAAAAAGGCAGCCAGAAATGAGGTGCATACATGAAAACGGAGAGACATAAAAAAAACAGACATAATTCACAAAATGTCAGTGGTTAAAAGTGCATAAACCTGATTTTCTCCAACTCGAAATTTATTCGCTAAATTTTTATCCGTTTTACAGTAAAACACTTTTTAAACACGTTTTACAAGAAACACAATCGCTTAAAATCAGTATCATATCACTTATAATATAGGTAGATATATAGGTATATTCTCGGGTATATTATTGTACCTATGTTGCCAAAATTTGTACAAGTATTTTGATATAATTACTACGAAATTAAATCCTAAAAAAGACTGTTAAGTCTCAACGATTTACACGCTTGAGTCTGATAAATATCTACTTAAAAGAAGTCTATTTTCGGGTCTTTGTTCGCTCACGGTGCATGTGCATATGAAATTGGCGACGGAATCGAGAAACGAAGAAAGCGCGAGGGATCGCTTTGCGATCGCCTCGCGATCGCCTTGCAATCGCCTTGCTAGCCTGGAAATCCACTTACTCGATCCGGCAAGCGAGCAAGAGGGGCTTCTAGACAATGTGCAGAGAGCAACCCGTGCAATGCCGCCTCGGGACTCTCGGGAGAGCTGGTCGGGTGAGCGCGACGAAAATAACTCCGGCAGGAGAATATTACGGCACTTTGCAATGAGGAGAGACCGATAGAAAGAAAGAGTGAGAGAGACAAAGAGAGGGAGGGGTAGGGGAACATGGTGCGAGTGGAAGGAAAACACGCGCGAAGAGGCTCGCGGAGAGGAGCGACGCAAATGCAAGATCTCATTAGCCGAGGCGCGTGTATACGTAGCGATTTGTTTATATTTTGGAATATATACCGCGTGACCCGTTGGGAATAGGTATCTAGTTGGAGAGAAACTCGGAGATTGTTAATTCAGAAAATATATGTATGTACATACGCACGCGCGATGTAAATCTAGAAAATATTAAAATTTCAACAATGTGTACCCTCGAGTGTACCCTGCTCCAAAGAGCAGTGTCAAAACACGATGTTGTCGAAGAGCGTGATAAAAGAAAAAGGAATAAATCTCAATTTCAAAACGTTTCATCATTGTCCGTAACAATGATTGAAAATGTATGAGAAATGAATGCAAAATCGAAGTAAATGTTACCTTTATATTGTACATCTTATACACACACATATAATTATAACTTAATTATATAGTAATAATATAAAATTGCTGGAGTTATTTCTAGTTTTGTTTTTATAATATTCATAAAGCTATAAGTATTTTCACTAAACATGTACTGAAAAAAAACTTATCGCTTTGCGAATATAAAAAGCTATAAACTTGTGCATAATAAATGACGATAAATTAAAATTTAGAATCAAAGTATAGAAAAACGATAAAAATGAAGTAAAAATAAAAACAGAAAGAGAAGAGCAGAAATCGCGCTTTCTACTTTTTTCTTTTTATTTTTACTATATATATTACACAATATATTACAAAAAATGTATTATATACATATATAAAATTTTACACGCGTAGGGTCGTTTTTTCTAAGCAAAATTCGATTAAACTTTATTTTCATGTAGTTGCGTGATTGTGGGAACCAACCGCGCAACGTCGCGTCGCGGCGTATTATATTTTCTCTCACATATACTCTAGTTCAAGTTTGAGTTAAGATCGAGGTTAAGATATTGCATCTTAAATTTTATGACACATAATTATACATAATTCGGATTAAGTTGTTTTTCAAAAAATCGCGTTACACGATTCGTTCTTCTCGTGATGCGTTACTGCTATCTAGCCGCAGCGCTCCGTTTAAGGATGAACGGATATTAAATGGATGGACTTGGATACCAATCGGGACAAAAAGGCGGCCAGAAATGAGGTGCGTAGGTACATAAAAACGGAGACATAAAAAAAACAGACACAATTCACAAAATGTCACTGGTTAAAAGTGCATAAACATGATTTTCTCCAACTCAAAATTTATTCGCTAAATTTTTTTCTGTTTTACAATAAAACACTTTAAAGACGTTTTACAAAAAACACAATCGCTTAAAATCAGTATTATATCGATACTTATAATATCGATAATATATTATTGTATATGTTGCCAAAATGCGTACAAGTATATTTTGATATAATTACGAAATTAAATCCTAAAAAAGACTGTTAAGTCTCAACGATTTACACGCTCGAGTCTGATAAATATCTACTTAAAAGAAGTCTATTTTCGGGTCTTTGTTCGCTCACGGTGCATGTGAATATGAAATTGGCGACGGAAGCGAGAAACGAAGAAAGCGCGAGGGATCGCTTTGAGAAGTCGCTCTGCTTTGTAGAGAGACGGCAAGAGTTAAACACATCTGCAGCTCTTTAATCGTGGCCTGAATGAAAGGAACATCATGATCAGCCGAGACAACCGTATTCGTAATCATGATCACGGTAAGTACATCGTCGTCAAGTGAGTTCGTCCAATTCGTAATATACATTTAACTGGAACGCGTTCTAGTTATAATATAGGAATTGGATGAATAAGGAACAAGGAATAGATATTAATAATCGCATCCTTTTTCAATGCACGCGTCTATTGAAAAAGGATGCGACTATGAATTCTATTCCCTGTTCCTTATTCCTCGCATTGTGTCTGAGCCCTAACTTGCCACATTTTCATCGCGAGTAAAAAACGCATAAAAAAGGAGCACTTTTGCACCTTGCTGCTTGCACGATAATTCGTAGGTTCAAAGCTACCGCAATGCCGTAATCGTAAGGGCGGTTGAGTAATGACTGACGAGTTAATAATGCCATATAAGCAAGCCTTAAGTAACGAGTGCCACTCACGCGTACTTGACGACGACGTACTTACCGTGAGCATGATTACGAATACGGTTTTCTCGGCTGATCATGATGTTCCTTTCATTCAGGCCACGATTAAAGAGCTGCAGATGTGTTTAACTCTCTTGCCGTCTCTCTGCAAAGCAGGGGGACTTCGCAAAGCGGAACGGTTTGTTTCCGATATCACGCATTAATTTATTCGATGGCAACGTAGGAATATTGTATGCAAATAAAATCTCATTCGAACTCTTTTCAGCGGATTATTCGTTTCCTCGAAAACTAGTGCGTGGAAAAATTTTTGCCATTTTTACGATCCGGCGGGGCGCACTCGCAACGGATGTGAATGCCGGAACAGTGTAGCTATAAGATGCAGACAAGTTCTGGTGTAGAAAAAAAACCGTTGTTTCGCCACGCGTGCACGTAGCGGCGCAAACGCGCGTGCCGTTGCGACGTCGTAGGTATGCGTATCGCGGAAATATCGGACGCGAATACTAAGCGCCGATAGTCTCGAGTAACGCGCAACGTACGATATCATTTAACAATGACAAAATTTTATTCTTTCTTTCCTTCCTTTTTCCGTAGTGCCTTTTCCTTCCTTTTACCCGAGCTTTTACCACAGTGCATAAAATCACCCCCAGGCACTTAGAACATGAAAATGCCTCGCTGCTGATATACTTTAGCACCCCCCCGACGCGGTTAAGGGAATGAAGAAATATTTGTCAATTCCACATACGTGCGCTACGTTCCGTGAATAAATTTCGTCTTCAAAGCTGACGCCCGCCTTTCAACGCGCAGTCCAAGCATTCCAACGTGTGCGCGTACATAATACTAAAAAAAGGGGGAAAAATACTTTTACGAATTCTTTCGGCTGTCCACGCAAACCTGCGAATATGAATTCCATGCGTGTCACGCGCATACTTTAAAAATCAATAAACGTCATGCGCTAACAGATAAACCTCACAATTGTATGCTCGCAATATTACAATCGCGCGTGATTTATCCGCTTTACAAAATTCCGATAAAATACCGATTTATGGTAATTAAAGCTAATGCTTATTGAACGTTTCTGCATGCCGCAGGATATTGACACTCAGGTTGATGTCGGGTTGATATTACGATATATTCCGCCCGACGCAAATATTTGTACTAATTGAAGGTCGGAATATGTTCGCTAAATCCGATTCAGACCAGTTGCATTAGTTTATTCGCGGTCAAATTCGCAATATTGCCGTACGCATACACTTGTTATTTTTTTCTGAAGCGGAAAAGAGAAAGAGAGAAATTGTAATATCTTCCTCTCCCTGTGAAATTTTGTTTCTAATTGTAAGAAGTAAAAAAAAATCTATGAAGGACCGCAATACGTGTAATACGTAATTTACATCTTTTAAAGAAGAAATTTAGAAAGTGAGCTAACAAAAAGTCGTACAATGACCTCTGTATTATACTTTTGCTGAGAAAAAGATGGCGATGCGCAATTTCCTAAAGATTAACTCTATGTTCAGCTTTCATTAATATACGAATAAATTCACATGAATTTATCAAATTTTTCCTGATATTAGCAAATGTTGTCATCTCAGTTGTCACTAACAGATCAAAAATGTAATAGCGCTGTGTGCGATTATGCTATCACGCGCGATCACGATAATACGGGAGAGACGCGTGATTTTAATCCGGTTGAAGTTTTGCATTGACCAGGAGAAGCGGATCTAGAGAGCTTAATTTGCACAGAGTAGCGTAATTCGACTCTGAATGAGCACACCAGCGGATTCCGTAACTTCGTTGGCGGCTGGGAATAACACAGGTTAATCGGGTAATTTCAACGTTCGAGCTACGCATGCGGCTAATTATGGCCGTTAACCACTTAACTTGATTGATTAATTAGAAAGCACGTTTTTTTTTTCTCGGCCATGCGTCACGCTCGGTGAGATTGATCGCCGTTTTCGATTCCGCACGACTGATTACATTGTGTACGAGCGATATTGTTTAGGTAGTCGTAGATCTTATTTATAATGAAATCTTAGAGGTTGCACCAATTTTTTCGTGATTAAAAAATTACCTTGTAACTTAAACATCGCCAATATACAATCAATAAAATAATTTCTCATACATTTACGCTGTGCATATTTGAATTGAATAAATCTTTGTCCATGTTATTTAAAGGAAATCAAAAAGACCTAAATATGTGTTTGCCAAGCCATGGAATATTTATCACGAAATTTCACACCTCTCTAAAGCACGTAATTCTCCTCTCTCGTTGATGTTGTTTTTCACGCTGTCACATTTCGCGGCGTGTGCAAATAAAGTGTGAATACGAGACAGGTATTTACCGAGTAAAACAACAATCGATGGTTAAAGCGATTCGATGGTCTGGTAAAACAACCCTCCGCCACTCTGGCATGTCAGTCCATCCCCCTATCAAAAATGGCATTTTTCCGGGAGAGAGAACGCCTGGGGTGATATTCTCGGTGATATTACATCCCAATATCGAAAAAAATACAGCGTCACAGTAATTTTAACGCGTGCCACTATCGTTTTTTATATTTTTTTAATTTCTGGGAATGGGCGCCTGGCGCCTGGGGTGATATCGAGAGTGACATTCCAATATAAAAAAAATACAGCTCGCGTCACAGTAATTTTAACACGTGCCTCTTTCGTTTAAAAAAATATTATTTTTGTTTCTCTTTAGGTACTTAAAAAAAAATGTTGAGCAAATCTATATTATCCTCAAATACTAATAAATTATGGAACATTAAAAAATATGCAATATGTAATTAATAACAATTTTTAATTTGGGGTAAAAACCATCCCCGGTGACCATTTACGTAAAAAAAAAAATTAGGCGCCCATTCTCTGGTTAAAATAGCGTGCAACAGAAAACTATTGTCCGACTTGATGCTGTGGCTGGCGGAGAATATTTATCGTAGCAACCTTTGATCTGCGTCGCAAGCGCAAAATTGATTTCCTCGACTCGCGTTCGTTTTCTCGATACGCCGGAATTTTCATCTTGCCTGGGAATTATTGTATAAATGAACAGGACTGTTCTAGGAAGAAAATTCGCGAATTCGAATAAATCCAAGGGTAAATTCTACTGTCGGAAAGATTAGCGCTAGCTACGAGAAGGCTAGCTAGCTAATTTAAACGCGCGGAAGATCGAATAATCTAAGAACAGATTGACCGAACGTGAGAGTATTAGCATGATTGAATAATGTAGGTTCTAGGTACAGATTGACCGAACGTGAGAGTATTAGCATGGACAGCATGTAGACGCGCGATAGTACATATTTACCGTCTTAAAATATGTAACGGAATTAGGGTGCATTCCGTTTCACGCCCCATGACGCGCATTTATCCTTGTTTAACATTCGGTGAAGAACAAGGATGAAGGATGCATTACGCGCATCATGCGTGTAACGAAATGCACCCTAGTCCCTAACGTCCCTAAATGAAGCGACTAAAAGCCTCGATGTTATCCCGCGTGAATAGCGAGAATGGTGACTGAAAAACGGGAGAATAAACAGACGCCGCGCGTTTATAATCGCAGTCGGGCGTAAATAACGGCGGGGACACAATACGCAAGGTTTATCGCACGTACGGCGCGTGTATGAAGTTTAATGAGTTTGTTTTCAAGCGCGACACTCGCCGGACATCGTCGGTCGGGCGATTCGACCCTTTCTTTTTTCCTTTCATTTTTTCCCTTCCTTTTTTGCGACGTTCGTTACGCGTGCAGAAATTTATTAACGTAGGTACACACACGGAAGAATTTATGCGCAGTCGTTTCACCGGCGATGGTAAAACGCAGTGCCGCTGCCGCGTTCGCGAGAAACGTACGGACCCGGACGGTACGGACGTTAATGAAGTTCCGCGGTGATTCTCTCTTTCCCGCTGCCCCTCCTTACGAAAAATGAGATTGTGACTCACACGGAGATCGGCATGACCAACGTGTACATGTGTCGTGACCACGTGTGCGGTTCCGAGAAATATCGATCCCCGGCGAATCCGCCCGCGGCGCGACGCGGCGCGGCGGACAACAAAGAGAGCGATGGTATCTGTACCTCGAAACGTAACTCGTAAGGGGCTGCGCACAATGAAAGGAATATAGGAAACGGGAAACAGAGAATAGGGAACAGTTCAATATTAACATATGCATTATGCACGTGGCATACAAAATATAGAATAAAATTTTATCACTATTGTTCATCCTTGCATTGCTAATCCTCCGTTCCTCTAATATTCTGTGTTAATAAATTACATATGTCGATCAATTTGATATGTCAATATTGAACTATTCCCTATTATCTGTTCCCTGTTCCCCATTTTTTTCATTGTACGCAGCCTCTAAGCGAGGGAGAAGCAATGCGCGCTTCACATATATACAATACAGACAATGACTCTATATAGACACTTCGCAAGATTCGACGCGAGATACTGCTCTGCGCGGAACGTCGACGTACAAAAGATTTGTGCAAACGAAATCGTACCTATGTCAAGAGTCTTTCAGTCTCTCAAAACGCCCGCATCCCACGTCACTAATTCACTATTCTTATTCGGGCACTCCGATCACGTTAGGCTATTAACAGATGACCCTGATTACTTCTCATGACCTCCACAGGCGTATGAATCACGTGATTAGACAGTTCTCATCCTGCTCCCTTCCTTTCCCCAGCTACCCCGCGGGCGCGGATATTGCACGTGATATTTCTCTCTGCAGATGCGCGTCTGTTTATTCTCCCGTTTCTCACAATCAGTCACTATCGCGATCGCGGGATACATCGAGTCTTTAGTCGCTTCATTTAGGGTGAATTTCGTTTCACGCATGATGGGCCTAATACATCCCGTACAATAAACTTTGATTTGGCGAATTTGGGCTTATTCTGTAACTGATTGTGAGATTTTTTATATCTCAACATGTAATTATTTCAATATTGGTTAACAAGCCTACATAGGGGGTTAAAGAAAAAGCGTTTGATACGCAAAAGACATGTACCGTTCACTGAATTGAGTTGCTTAAAGAACAAAAGTTGCTTAGTTAACGTGAATCTAAGGATTGATTTTACTAGAATAGGACCCTTGATTATATGGATATAAATGTGATTTGCTAATTTTTATTCAGCACACGCTATGCGTAAGTAAATAATTATCTTATCGTTGTGCTTCAATATTACGCGTTATAAGGTTGTATTCAAAACAGACTTTCGGCGAAGCATAAATAGGACGCTCGATAGGACGCCTGGTGAATTGTCTGCTCCTCCCCTATCTTCTTTCCCCTTTCAGATCATCCGACTTTAATCCGTTGTTTCTTGACGACACAATGTATTTGACGCCGAAAAATAGATCAATATACGAGGCTCGCGGATACGAGGGCTGCGTACCGATATTCACTGACAGTGCTGAAAATCTATAGTACGTTCACGTACACTTCCTATAGATTTTCAGTACTGGCACTACTGGCAGTGAATATCGGAACGTAGCGAAGTCGAGAAGTACAATAGCAAGTAAAAAAGTCTGCCGATGCAGATAAAATCAAGCATTTTCTACAGAGTATGCGACAAAAATATAAAGTGTGGAAAGAAAGTCGCTTGGAACACCTTTTAAATGTCAAAATAAAAATACGATAAGATAACGCTTTATTTGTGCGTGACAAATAAAAACAAGTAATCTACATTATAAATGCAAAATTATCTATACAGAATGTCATTTAACTCGCATTTACTTACACAGCGATATTCCTTATAAAAAATTAAGTCGAAAAACACTGACGTACGCCCGGCTAAAACAGTGCTGATTGGATTGACTTTACTCATTGTCAGTAATTACTCTGCTTTATTAAGCATTACAGAAAAAAATGGCTCAGGACTTTTCGACTCAATTTTGGATAAGGACTCGGATAAGGAATATCGTTGTATAAGTGGACGTGAATTAAGTGACACCCTGTATATATGTGTATGGATATAAACGATTCTAAGTTTATAATGCAGATGACTTGCTTCAATTTATCGCTTACGTACATTTATCTCGACAAAACAGAATAAAAATAATGCTATTTAAACGCTAAGGAAAAACTGAGGAAGTAGTATTTTTTTTAAATTGTAAATTGCGTGTGTAAAAATTGTACGCAATTAAAATACATCCGATACGTAGGTACTATATACAGCAATTAAAAAAGTAATGTCGTTTCTTCAGTTTTTCTTTAGCATTTAAATTGGCACTATTTTTATTCTCTTGTATCAAGACGAGTTTTTTTTTTCAGACGCGTTTTTACTAGCATCAATGTCACGCGGCAGCTTGCATGTTGCCACGTGCGGATCTACATCATCCTTTTGACATGCCCGGCTTATTGTTAGACACGATGTTATTCGGTCTGTGCAAATCAAAAGAAATATTTTAAAAACAGGAAAAATTTTACAAGATCCATCAGCAACCCGAACGTTTACGTAAGTGCTCCGCCAAGCATTGGTTTGGCGTTTATCGCGCAGTTCTTCGCGATATTATCATAACGTTACGGAAGCACGTGCAGCACGTGCAAGCGTTAGAATAAATAAACAAATGTAACTCCAAGCACGCGTACTCGCACCCCCGCCGGTGTTCGTTCGCAGCGCTAAATACGAATATTGTAGCCCGCCCACGCGATAACGTCGGGATATTTGTGTGTCTAAAATACCGAGGTACCGCGCCAGAAGCGGATGTCGCGTTCTCAGCCGCTAAGTAGCGCAGAGCGCTAAGTAACGGCCGGGGCCCCGCGAACGCTCTGGCGGAAGATTTCGGTGTTTATTTCCCGTTTCTTCCCTCAATGGCTCCAATTAAAAGAATCTCCGATAAGATAAATCGAGTACGCGTTTTCGATATTGAAATAGGAGCGGTTCGCGTGTCGTTTATCGATCGTTCCGCGTCAGTCGTGCCGCGTGCGAAGCGGGTCGAAAAACCGCTTATCGCGAGAATTTTACCGGCTCGCCGCGACCGGGCGGCGAGCCTCGAGGACGGGTGCGGTTATTTGTTCCTGTCACGGCGCGGTCGCGGGAAAAAAGTTCGATCACGAGAGAGCCGAATTATCCGAAACGGCGCGGCATCGCAACATCGGCGTACAGACGCGCTCGAGGAGCCTGGAGCACACCGAGTGACACGCGGGGGAAAAGGGGGGAATATTTCTCGCGGGAATTTCCGCATATCGCGCCGACTGGCGTTCGTCCAATCGGCAACGGTCTTCCGCGCTCCCGCGGACGCGAAGAACTCTCTCGCGTTTGTACAAAATACTACAATATGCAGCGGCTGGTTGATGGTTCTCCGCGCGCCGCCGTGGCCGCTTCGAACTCGCGTGATCAGACGAAAGAGAAAGAGAGAAGGCATAGTACGAGGAGCGAGAGCAATGTGACGAAAAATGCGGTGGGAAGGAGGAAGGAAAAGGGGGCTCGCGCGATATTCTTGTTCTCTTACCTGCGACTCGTTGCTGCGTCCAGCATGGTAATCCGGTCCCGCGTGGACGAACAGGGCGGGCGGGGAGTCGGGAGAGGGCTATTTTAACATCCCCAATTCTCAGATTCTTGATGGATCGTCGGATTCCCGTGAGAAGCCCAGGAACTTCCGGACCGGCCGGTCTCCTCCCGTCGCCGGAGGGGGGGGGGGGGGGGGGGGGTCACCTCGAAGCCCCGGAGTCAACCAAGCTTTTGCGCCAAGGTGGCGACGACGGAGATGACGGAAAAATGAAATCACAGATCACACTATTTGACTATTATATAGCCTATAGTCGTCACAATCCACACTCATACGCGCGTGCGCGCGCGCGCGCAAAGCACCCAACGCGGAAGGACGCTCCGGCCGGGCTAGCGTGGAAGGGCAAGGGCAGCCGGCAGGTAGGAGGATGGAAAGGTCAAGGAAAGGGGAGAGCGCGAAAGCGTTCTCGCGCGTTTTTCCGTTTTCCGACCTCCGCGAAATATCGCGTCTGCGCACCGCGGCGGCTCGGTGGCTTACGGGAAAATGCGAAGCGGCAGGCGAAGCCGATTAAACCGATCGCGGTAGTTTTGACGAACGATTTCACACAACGTGCCAGTAATCGGCTGCCTTGTTTCCTCCCTCTCGTTGGTTCAACTTCGTACTGTGGCGCGCGCGCGCGCGCGCTCTCTCTCTCTCTCTGTCTTTCTTTCTTGCCACGATTCCACTCGACTCGATCGCTCGCACTCGAACTATGGATCACTGAAATCACTCGCGCGCGATACGACCATACGTAAGCAAAGGCCGTAACATACTGAGAAAACACATGATTCCGGCGACCGTCCGACGGGGCCTAGTGCCAATGCTCGCTGCGTAGGGGGCACCACTTGCGACGGTGTCGCGGATACCGGTCGCGATCGTCAAGCGCGCGCGTCCGCGCGATGTATAGATATTTATGTACCTATAATAATACATATATATACATACATACATATATACACATCGAAAAATGATCTTTCGTGATCGCGATCGATCGCGATCTTCGCTTTCTTTTGATGGAAACGCATTGATGGATTCATCAAGACGATCGTAAACGTATCAATGACACACGAGTTCGTGAATGGAATGTGTGTGAATGATCGCGTTAATTCGGTTTTGACAAAGATAGGAATTCCAAATTGCGTAACGATACCGTACGCGCAAAAACTTGTACTCACGGTACTCACTGCGATCTATTTCGAGCGTTCGTGCAAGAAACAGGAAAAACTATTTGCTTATTTATAAATCAATCGAGACTAAAATATGATCTATAGTATTATGTAATCGTAGATTCTTTTTTGACGGAAACGCGTTGATGGATTCATCATGACGATCGTAAACTTATCGATGAACACGCGTGACGATCGTGAATGACTCGTGATCGCGTTCTAGGTGAATCAATTGGTAGAGAGAAAACATCGGGTGGCAGTGTGGTCTGGTGGTGAAGTGCCAGGCTCGCAACCTCGGGGAACCGGGTTCGAGTCCACCTGATCACAGGAATTTTTATATTTCAAACTGCACCCCCGCACGAGAAGTGGGATCTCTCGTGCGGAGAAAACTGGACTTGCAGGTTTTTCTAACAATTGGTCTTCCAGGGGGGCCTGGGGAGTTGTGCTGGCTTGAACTTAAATGTGCCATTAGTACTCTAAGAATTTTACGAATATCTATTAATAAAAAGGTGTTTTTTTTTAAAGTCACTGACTTTAAAAACCTTTTTATTTTAAAAATTTCAATTTTGCATACATTTTAAATTTTAATATCATATTTTAAAGTCAACGACTTTAAAAACCTTTTTACAGGCATTTCCATATCCACATAAAAAAAAGGATTAATATTTCAGTTTTTTTTTTGCATAACATGGTGGGTCAGGTAGCCCACTATGCACTGTTCCGAATAAAATTATAGATTATCAATTCTTGGAATAAATCTTAGACGCAGTTCCTAAAATATCAATCCTATTTATTGTTATTAGAAATACAATAAATACAATAAAAAATACATTTTTGAAAATCACGAGCAGTTGGCACCCCGAGACCGGTATAGAGCATAATATATAATTCAGGCGCTTTGTATAACAATCCTATAAATTAATTAAATTTATATTTTATATCTTTACGATTATATATCGCATGGCGGATATTGATAAATTTGCTTCAGTTTATATAGTTGCCAATTTACAAACTAAAATAATATGAAAAAAAGAAGTATTTAGCAACTGTTAAAACTATAAGAATTTGGAAGAAGGATTATGGAATCAAGTAGAAAAATCGCTATTTTTTCAGCTTACCGTGATATTTCTTTATGACATCAAAGAGATCGCATTCCGCATCCCGCTTGAATTTGTGGAGGCCAAAATCTGCTAGTTTTACGATCCATCGCGAATCCACAAGGCAGTTTGATGTGCTAAGTAGTCCGTGGTATTTTATGATTGACTTGTGAAGGTAGACCATACCCTAAAAGACGAAATTGGAGGACACAATCATAAAGTAGAATTTGTGTTATCGACAAGTATCGAATCATTATCTCGTTTGCCAACAGAGGATTCGCAGGTATAATGTTGAAAACATTTTTCATCTACTACCGAGAATTGTGCGCGTTTATTATATTATCGATTTGATTTAAATCTTTTCAGTTTCTCATAGGTACCTATATAAATCTTTCTTTCATACAATCTATTTCTCTTGTAGTGGAGTGTGCTTGTTTACACTCTAATTGTTTGCAAATCCATAGTCTGTTAAATGTAATCTTATTTACGAGTAGAAGTTAAGCAGCCTTACGCTCTTTGCTCAGTTCCATGAGACACTTTGTTTCCCGGGCACGTACCGTAAGAGCGATTGACGATCGCGAGCACGGCTTTACGGCTTTAATGACATGACGTTGTTATGTTTAGAAGAAGGTTGTATATATCGATGTTACACGTGTCACGTGACCGTTCGCCGAAATTAGAAGCAATTTGGGCATCAAACTGGAACGATTAAAAAATAGAATAATTATTTATAATTAGGGCAACTATACATCTCACATTTACGAGCTAACATTTAAAATTTATATTTTTGTTTAGCATCTTCAACGTACACTTGTACATTCTTCGCGGACGAGTAATGTAGCGTTAAACACAGAGTCGGATCGACCAAACACTGACTAAATAAAGTTTATGCAAATTGTCGTCTTTGGCCGCAGTGTGTTCTGCTGCGAGACGCATACGTCGCGATTGCACGTGCTCGTAAAACAGCGCGGGTAAATAATGAGGTGCGATAATGAGAAGCGTCACGTTTCAAAGAAAGTAGTCTCCTCGGCACGATAGCTTCGCGTAGTCATCGCATCATCGCGATTGAATTTGCCTCGCAATTCGAGGAACGCGATTAAAAGAAATGGAGGTCGGTCCTGCCTTTTTCTTCTCAATTATCGTTGGGCTTGAGAAATCTCGGAGTATAAAAAAAAATGACGCTTACACCGACAAAAGTGGCGGAAATATCGACCGGCTATATCGGGATGCTGGATGTTTATACGGCATTAACATGAAAATCAATCTTCAGGAAACCCGTTGATTTTCACGCGGCCAGTAAACGATCCCCGCGTTCTTCTACGTTGCGTGAAGCGTACTCCGAAAAAAGCGGGATCTCTCCCATCTTCGCCGATTAATCTCGCTTGCCCATTTATACCTCTCTGTGATTCATTCTGTGCGTTCGTTTATTCCTATTGGGAGCTATTGGGAAAATAAAATCTATAATACACGTTACATGTATTATATATTTTGTTTTCCCAATAAACGAACGCAGACATTATCTTTGTATAAATTTTCCGACGTCCGTGCCTCTTTCTCTCTTTCCGTTGTTATCTTTCGCACTGACAAGGGAAGGCTCAGAACTATAAACTCCATCGATTTCGATAAAACTTAATTTTGACAGAATTCACAGATAAAGTTCTCCCGAATGTAATGATATCCCTATTTGGATACAGACAGTCAACTGTTTCCGAGATATTTTAATAATAAATTTAGTAGCGTCTTTAGTAGAGTCTATTAGGACTCTCACATATACCTAGGAGTATTTATGGCGTTGTAAATATGCGGTAACTGCCTCATAATTTGTAAATTCGAATTTAAACCCTACAATCAATTAATTTTTTATTATATAATAAAGTTTTATAATAAAAATAATTATTGTTAATGTAGAGAAATAATTATTTTAATATAAAAATTTTATATTATATACAAACTATAATCCCAGATAGCACAGCTGATCTTTATGAATTCAAAAAGATCTGAATCTGATCTTTATGAATTCATAAAGATCAGCTGTGCTATCTGGGATATAAATATTCATGATATAAAATAATATAATATATAATACGATATAAAGTCTACAAATTACTAAAGACAAATTACTAAATCTACTAAAGACGCTACTAAATTTATTATTAAAATATATCTCGGAAACGGATGACTGTATCGAAATAGGGATATCTTTACATTCGGGAGAACTTTCTCTGTAAATTCTGTCAAGTTTCATCGAAATCGGTGGAGTTCAGTTTCTGAGCCTTCCCTTATAAATATTAGTAGGTAATACTTTGACAGCTCAGACAGATTCGCGGCGAACGGCGAGTCGAGCGACGTCGACGATTTGTCGATGGCTCGCGATGGCACTGATTTTTGTGTGTGAAAGAGATTTTGCGACTATTGAGAAAAAATAATATCGATTTGTTACACACACAGTATATACGTGTATATACGTCCTATAACACACATGCCACAGTTAGCAACAGTGACGTAGATGGCAACGCGCAGAAACGCCGATCGGGTGCTAACAGCTGTTATCTTATCTTTTTTTCTGTGAATGTCAACATTCGGGGTTTGTCATGTACGATATATGCTGGTACTTGCATCGGATATTTCTGCGTTACAATCTTCTCCGCGTTTTCCTTGTGAGCGAACGCTCTGTTGAAAGTTTTGATCTCGTGAAATCCCGTAGAAGATTCGATCAGTGCGATAAAAAAAGCGACTTTAGATATTACGAATATATATTATATATATATATATATATATATATATAAGTAGCAGAAAAATTATTACGTGTATACACCTTTGTCCTCCGATAATTTGTACTCAAATTTTTAATATCAATGGATCTAGTTCGGTTAACTGGAATAATTTATCGTGCTAACGACCATTTCGAGGGGATAATCGAATCACGATACGCAATCCTAAAAGGCAATTTTGCGAGTCTGATTGGAGTCGTCACGTCCAAGGCGAGAAGATCTGAACGTGGAACGTGACTTGCTCGTGGAAGTCGGAGTTCGCTCACCGGCCAAGCAAATCGTGCCGATGGAAATCAGGCTAAATGACAACGATGTCGGTCGTCACGATCGAACGTGTCGAATTGTAGCGACGAGTTTATTTTGAGCTCCCGGCCTAAGCGCGCATATCTTATGTAAAGTAACAGCATGTGCGTGGACAACAACTCGTTTTTGCCGCAGGTGTGAGTGAGCGAGCGAGCGCGCGTCATAGGTCATAGGGGAGATAGAAATCGTGTCTCGTTGTTGTTCTGGCGTCCTGAAAAAAAAATTTCCAACTTGCGTCGCGGACACGACGATGATCACCTTTTCCCGAACTTCGTTCTAGCTAAGTATCCGTGCAAACCGCAAAAAATTGTCAATCGCGATGCTCCTCTCGATTCGCTAACGAGCGAATCCCGTTCTTCGCGGAAGCGCGACGCATCACGCTAATCGCGGCGAATTGTCGTCATTCCCGTATGCCATTTCTTCGGATTCTTTTATACCATCATATTGTTTCCTCAACGAATGAAGATAATTTCTTGTCTATAAATAGAGGCAGAAGGAAATCCTAATAAAAGCACCGCTTTGGAGGCCGTATGTACTCGAGCGTGTAGTCAAAATAACGTTCAGTCGGCGCAATTAATATTAATACATCGAAATCTTTGAAAAGTGCAATTTTTTTATGTAAAATTGTTTACTTTTAATTTCGTCGTATTAAAGATCCGCTATTTTAAATGTTGGTTCTGGGATTAAATTTAGCAATTTCAAAAACTTGCAAATACTAAGTTTTATTACTACATTATTAGAATCACGCAAATAAATGGTTCGGGTTTTTACACGCTATACCGCACACGCGCACGGGTCACTTTCGAGGGTATCTCAGCCCACTGTGCAGTGCATCGTACTCTGCTGCGCCAAAAAGTCGGTCCATGATATCTTGGATTTTATTTAGAACTTATACGGTAAATGTTGCGGCGTACATGCTCTTGTTTTTAACACAAACGTATCGGCGATTCAAACTTTTGTTCACGAGTGCATGCAGAAAGTTTTACAACACACTGCAATGACGACGCTCAGCAGCGTCGTTCTCAGGGAGGCAAATATACAATTTGAAAATTACGGCGCCGCGCTTGCAACCTGTACAAACAAACGGCCATTACGTACCGTTATACGATAATCGTGCTTGACGTCAAATATTAAATGATTTCGCTGCGTGATTCCGGGCTGTTTAAATTGTTCGGCTTGATTGAATGATAGCCACCGGTCTAAGTTGGCCGACAACCACTTCAACGTAAATAAGATGGTACCCCATTCTGTATATGAGAATCGCCTCGTTATACAGGGTGTCCGCTTGCTCGTAGCGAGTCTTGTATTTTTCTTGTTAGTTTGCATATGTGTCTGCGTGTGTACATGCATGTGTGAATGTACGTGTTTCTATATCTCGTAAACACCGCACGTCCAAATTGTTATATCGAACTTTTAAACATTGTCTGTCATTATTTATATGTATTCTATTCTGCTTTATAATCGTTTTGTTCTTATAAATGTTAATTATATCACTCTCATTCAAACGTGTTTAAATAATCGATATATATATATATTTTATTATTTTTTAGTCAAATTATATTTGTTAGAATAGATAGGCAACGATATGTCGAAATCATTGTGAGTTGAACATGCATCTTTAATGCGGTTCTCTCCCACATATCAATCTCGATTTTGTCGGTCAAGTTTGAGCTCGCCGCGATCATCTACGACCTACGTCATCTACGAACGCGCTCGCGGTAATTCGTGCAATAAATTTCGGAGTCAGTTTTGTATTTGCACGGTTCATTCGCGTGTAGGCAAAGGCGGGACATACTGTCGCCGATTTTGTCGTCACGCGTTCCCGGGACGTAACGAACTGTGCAAACTGAAATCAATATTTTTCGGTTCAGCATTCCATGATTGAATTTTCAAATTTGTACAATGCATTATTATAAAGCGGGTCAGTACCATCGAGTCGTATAAAGACTTTTATCCTTGCGGAACTCGGCTGATTTTATCGGATTTGTTAGAATATATTAGGTAATTAATTTCTGTGTTGCAGCAGGTTGGCTTTGGCTGTATTGAAATCGTTGCGTAGCGGCGCGTGTAGCAGGACCTCGTTACGAGAAAGAGTTATACGGTCTTCCCTTTTCCCGAGCGATCTTTGCGGTGTGCACATCGATCGTTTTCTGAGCGAAAGCCGAGCGAGAATGTGTGTGTGTGTGTCCGAGCGATGCACCTGTTGCGCGCGTAATCGCCGAAATCAGATCAAAGGTAAGTCAAACCACAATTTATACTAGCGAGAAATATATTCGCGTTTAAGTTACTATTGTTTAATCGTGAAAATCACAATAAAGTTTACACTTTATCACATCACGTGTGTTGTAGCGTGACTCACCTCCATTGTTGTTATTAAAATTTTCTACAGGATTTAATCAATGAAAACAGTGATTCAATTTATGCTACATTTGCGACGCATAAGCAAGCAGCTCTTGTGTTATATCGCTTCAACTCAAATTGAGAGGATACTATTTAATAAAGTACATCTTTTTGTGGATTATAAAAAGATACATCATGACAATGCGTTTATTATGAACTGATTACTCATTCATTACATTCGTTCTATTTTACGAAAAAAGTTTTATTTGAAATCGCCGTTAAATCGCTATTAAAACAGCCAGACATCAACGTGCGGTGTAAAAAGAAACAGATAACGCGTGGCCCCTGGAAGACGATACCTCGACATACGTTTGTGTGAACGACGCGGCAGAAAAGCGCACTGGAAACAAAGTAGTTGCGCGTTTATCGGCAGCGCGGAAAAATTTTACTGAGGCAAATAATCTGAAATCCATATAAACGATTCGCCTTGGCCTTTTCTTTCTTTTCTCTCTCTTTGTTTTCAGCACAGCTCCTGCCATCCTTTACTGTTGTTTTATTATTTATTTGACACACGTCTGTCGTGTCAACTTTTGCTCACTTTTTTAAAAACGTCTTCTGGCGACCAGTTGTGCAGGCGGACGATAAAAGGGGAATAGAAGCGTAAAAGTATGCATGATATATACATAATATCGCGCCGACTCGCGCCAGTCGGGTTTAATTAATTTCCTCAATAATAATAACGTAATGTCGTAATGGATCTCTCTGCGTTATCGCTGCCGCTCTATCACGCATCGTTCGCGTGTGCTGGGTTATACGTCTGAAGTTATTGCACTTACGTATGACGTCTGAAAAAACTAACAAAATAAGAATAGTATTATAATGTGTACCAGGACCGGCGCGACGTCAGGAGGGCGCCAAAAGTCACTCTAACAAGTACCTAATTCAAGTTTTAAAAATTCATTTTATGAAAAAAAATATTTTTTAAATTTCATCATATAGTTATTGTTATTACTAGCACGGTACTCACTGCGATCTATTTCGAGCGTCCACGCGAGAAACAGGAAAAACTATTTGCTTATTTATAAATCAACCGAGACTAAAATATGATCTATAGTATTATGTAATCGTAGATTCTTTTTTGACGGAAACGCGTTGATGGATTCATCATGACGATCGTAAACTTATCGATGACACGCGTGACGATCGTGAATGACTCGTGATCGCGTTCTAGGTGAATCAATTGGTAGAGAGAAAACATCGGGTGGCAGTGTGGTCTGGTGGTAATGTGCCAGGCTCGCAACCTCGGGGAACCGGGTTCGAGTCCACCTGATCACAGGAATTTTTATATTTCAAACTGCACCCCCGCACGAGAAGTGGGATCTCTCGTGCGGAGAAAACTGGACTGGTTTTTCTGTATTCCCGGAAGACATTGTTTTCCATTGGTTTCCAGGTGGGGCCTGGAGAGGATAATAAAACAGTTGTATATGTTAGATGCAAATTTAAAGTCGCTGACTTTAAAAATTTTTTTTATTTAAAAAATTTAAATTTTGCTTAATTTTGAATTTCAATGTCATATTTAAAGTCAACGGCTTTAAAAACCTTTTTACAGGCATTTCTATATCCACATAAAAGAAGAGGGTAATACTGAAGGAGAGCTCCCCAGTAAACAAAAAATCATTAATACAATGTTATTGCAACGATATTTCAGAACTTGTAATGTTGTTAAATATGTAGTTCTTAATGTTGCATAGAACATCACTATAACATACTTTGATCACGAATTCGAAATTTCAGTAATATTGAAATGGGAGTGTTATAACGTTGCAAATAACGTTGCGCAAAGGTGTTTCTATCATTCCTATAATGTTTTTGAGATAATATTGATAAAATAATAAAATTTTTTATTTTATTTTATCATAGTTATTGTTATTACTAGCTGCGCGGGAGTTAGTAGCTGGGGACTAAGGAGTTGGTTTGCATCAAAAGACGCAATAGACGGTAGGACAGAGCCCAGTTTTTCCGCACGAGAGTCGCGTCTAAATTTCTCGTGTGGAGGGTGCAAATATGGAATATTAAAATTCCTGTGATCAGGTGGACTCGAACCTGATTCCTCGAGGTTACGAGTCTGGCGCTCTACCACTAAACCACACTGCCACCAATAGACATGTAATAGACTCAGCATATGCTATGTTTATCGACTATACTTTCGTATGATATAAGGTGAATTTGACAAAACTGAAAGAGAGGCAAAACATCAGAGAATGTCTCATTTGCTGCGCGCGTAGCAAACCGACTATTGTCAATCAGCTGAGTACATCAAGAGACACGTTGTCGTATACGCGCAGCTGTTACGGTCCGTAACTCGATATTTTACGTATTTATGAATTCCGTTGCTGAAATTCCTACAAGATAATCCTAATTTTTTCCAAATAAATACCTATATACTAAACCCTAATAAATCTAAGTCCCGCTTATTTGTCTAGATCTATTTGTCTAGACCTTTATCTCATGACTCACTTTATACTTTTAATCTAAAATTCTTTTCCGTGTCTCCTTATAATCACGTACAACTATACGTATATTTATTTATATTATTTAGGTATTTATGATATTTATATGTACATCTTTTTCTTGACTGTGATGCTTCTTGCGTAACATTTTGTTTTTCGCTTTATTTCATACGTTTTATCTTTATACTTAGATAATAATTTACTCAACTTATTATATAATTTATTTATATACATATTTATACATATTTATTTATTTATTTATTTATTCTTTTAAATATCTTTTCACACACTCATCTTTTAATTATGATTTAGCTTTTAATGTTATGTGGGTTTTTTGCAAGTTCTTTCCCTAACTTTTATACTCCGGAATAAAACTGTTTTCCAATAAGCAACTTCTTTAAGATCTATAATTTATAAAACATGTATTTTGCACGTTATAGGCTAGTTCCTGTGTACTGCTTTTGCAGTTACAGGATCCTTAAAAAAAAAAGACAGTTCTTAGTCGTCTCTCGAAGTGAACATATCTTCAACTGATTGTGAGTTCTTATATAGTCGTCTCTCAAAGCGATCACACCTTCGACTCATCAGTTGTTTCGTGCCTAATATAAATTCTTCTTGCAATTAGTGGATATTTGCCTACCTTTATTTTATTACAACATTACGTTGCGTCTCACACGTAACGCAGCGCGTAGCCGCCCTGTGTATTTTTATGCGAGCCGGAGAGTTTGGGTTTGAAATATGTATATGTATAATGTTTGTTGTATGCAATGCGTGTTTTCATTTTTCTTTTACGTGCCCTATAAGCGGAGATATTGCGACACAAAATCCGAATCTGTATATTTTAAAGAAAAATCATCGTTGTTGTCGCCCAAAAAATGCTTGTTTCTTTCATATTTTCGACAATATACACGATATGGTTCTTGAGTTCCGATAAACCGTGCTCGCGTTATTATAGAACCACAGGTAAATCAGGCCGATAAGTCAAATCGGGTCTATCGGGAGGGAAATTTATATTTATTTATGTATTATTTGAGTCAAAATGAGGCAGCAAGAGCGAGCGTGTGTGTGTGAGAGAGAGTGTAAAAAATGCAATGTAAAAGTAAGCTATTAATTTATATCTTACATGCGAATAGCTACATATTACACCAAAATTGAAGATGTACAGTGTAAGGATGTATGGGTTTTGCAAAAATAAAATACTGTAATACTTTATATCTTCCTTTATTTTTTACAAATATGCGTTTTGTTTTAATATTTTTCTAATTTTTTAAACGTCTTAAAGAAAAGTACAAAGAAATGCATTATATACATATGTATACATATATATATGTATATACATATTGTATATAGGAACAAATTTTTCCCTGAAAAAGTAAATGTAACGTTTACTGAATAGTGTGTGTATCATAATATATATATTAATAGATCATGGTTCTAAAAAACATTTGCAAATAGTAAAACTTTCGCCTTTTTAGTCATTGACCATTGGTTGGATCTTCTTGTGTAATACAAAAATTAATTTTTTTTTATATAATGTTTGGCAATTATATGAAAGTGCTCAAAGACAAATATGATATATTTTAAGTAGCATTGACTAGACATTTATTTAAGAAGCACGAGCCTTTTGCGATTGTCTATGCTAACGTAAGGAATACTGGAATACTTTGGCCCATATTCTGAACTTTCTTTTATCGATAAAAGAGAGTTCAGAATATGGGCCATTGTAAAGGAATCATATATCATTTGAAAGATATATCATTGTCTCTGCTTTAGCTATAAATAATACATTGATATCTATGTTAAAGTTTGTACGTGCAGTGCGCTTGAAACATCGTAAGAGAGAAATCTCATTTAAAAAATGTACTACCTGGCATAAAATTACAATTGACAGATTATGGGTAAAAATTCGGCATACTTATGTCGTTTGCAAAATTCTTGATTGTCAGTTAGCTTTACAGATATTTCTACGTATATATTGTATATATGTACCTAATATAAATTAATCTTTATAAATTTTGTTGCTGTGGCTTAATATCGTTTGTGTCGATCTTAAATTTTTGAATCCAAGCGACCAGCCGGGTAATAGATTAATGGCGTCATCGGGTCCCATCCATCGAT
Source organism: Leptothorax acervorum (assembly GCA_035220615.1). Classification (NCBI taxonomy): domain Eukaryota; kingdom Metazoa; phylum Arthropoda; class Insecta; order Hymenoptera; family Formicidae; genus Leptothorax; species Leptothorax acervorum. Next base: position 44,310 of record JASTWQ010000697.1, on the reverse strand, counting down.
TTCTTCGTTCGATTGTGCCGCTCTTTTCTGGGCGTTCAGCATCACCATACTGCGCTTGGGGCTGCTGGGTGCTGATTTGCAGGGGATCTGGAGTATCCCAGGTGTGCCAAAGCATAAGTTTTTGGTTTCAGGTCGCAAAAGGCACGACTCGTTTCCGAAGATTAAGTTGGTTCGAAGCAGCGGCACGTTCTTGATGTCCGATGGCAGTTTGTGTTCTACCAGTTCCGGCTGAATCTCCTGAGCGCAGAGCTTCTCAACGCACGGACACGAGTTGCTGGAAGATCGCCAGCTCTCCATGCAGGACGATCGTAACACGCATGAAACTTTCATCTTGCAGGGGTTGTTGTCGACTATCGATTCCAGTTGACTCATCCTGGAACCCTTTTGGTCAAGCTGATCCGAGCTGGCAAATCGCAAGCGTTTCGGGGACTCGCTGGAACACCTCATAAAAGTCGACCTGACGAGGGACTTGTTCTTCAAAGAACTTCGAGGAACCAGAGGATCTGTCATGCTGGTCTTTTTGTTATCGCCGCTTCGCTTACTCGCTCTTTCCTTGCTACGCTTACTGCGTAATATCGGATCCTCTCCGATTAACCAATACGTTAAACGCTCGCCCTTGCCCTTCATGGAAATCACCCCGCGCTCGACAAGATTGAATCCCCTCAGTTGGTCTAGTAGCTTTTTTGTCTCACTGCTGCAGTGAATTTTTAGCGCTATAAAAACGCGAGAAAATAAAATTTATATCATTAAACAATCGCTATACTGTTTAAACGGAATGTGCAGCCATGGTATACATATTGCAGTGTTATTCGTGATTTATTTGTACATTTACATTCGCTCGACGCTTTATTTAATATACTTGATTACACATTAACGAATAATTTTCAATTATACTCACGTAACCCTGTCGACTCCATACGAGAGGCTGTGTTAACTGTGTCACCGAATAAACAATATCGTGGCATTTTCAGACCAACGACGCCAGCGCATACTGGACCTATAAAAAAATTATCATTATTTAATTTATTTATTAAAACGTTTTTTTCGCTTTTAAACATACCGGAATGTATTCCTATACGCAGCTGTAGTTTGTCAAGCGGTCTGTGACGGATGGTAAATTGTTTAATGGCGTCTAAGAGGCATAATGACATGCTCGCTATTTCACCAGCATGCTGAATACCGTTCCTTATCGGCAGACCGCTTACCTAAGAGATAAAATTCGGCTGTGATAAGTAAGAATGTAAAATGACAGAATTATCCTATTAACTATTATTAGATAGTTTTCTAATTCGTAATTTCGCAATTTACCTGTCCACTACAAAATAGCATTTTAAATATTTTTACGAACAATTTTGATTTTGCAACACTCACCACCATGTAAGCGTCTCCAATGGTCTCGACTTTGTAAACTTCGAAATTTTCTATCGTTGAATCGAAGCATGTATAGAGATCGTTTAGAAAATCAACCACCTGGAATGAAGAGGCGTCTAGTTATATTATACGTATATATGCGAATAGTAAGTATATAGTTATTTTTAGCAGGAAAAGTGAATCAAGTTTAGAGCAGCAATTAATAACACGTTTATTATTATATAAAAATTCTTACTTGCAATGGCGTGCTTTCTGCAGACATTGCTGTGAAACCAACTATGTCGCTGAAATAAATACTAACACAGTCAAAACTTTCTGCCTCAACTCTCTTGCCCTTTTTTAGTTCCTCGGCAACGTAACGCGGTAACATTTCGTGTAGTAATGCATCTGTTTTCTTTTTTTCTTCAGTTAATTGATCCGTCCGCTCGTCAACGAGTGCTTCCAGATTATTTGCATATTTTTCCATCATCGCCATCATGTTGTCAAAGATATTCGCTTTCCTGTAATAAAAACATAAACCATATGTCTGTTATTATTTAAACGATTAAGCTAAGAATAAAATCTAATTAATATTCTCGACAATATTTCCGTGATGCGGATTAAATATATATGCTTAATTAACAAAATATTATTTTATAACGAAATATTATTTTATATAATATTGCAAAGAAGACTCACATGCCCTTTCGTAGCGGTCTCAATTTATTTCTTATCATCTTAAAATCTGGACGCAACTCGGCACTTTCTGTCCAACACTCCAACAAACAGTCACGAATGAAATCAAATTTGTTCTCCAGTTGATCCAACGGTGGTCTATCGTTATTTCGTAAAAAAGGATATTTTTATTTATTTTTTAATTTCTTAATTAGTTAATTTGTTAATTTTTTTCCACAGTTGAATAGTTTACCTAAACGGTGATATTTCAGAATCTCTTGCGATTACTTTCTTTAATATTTCGGCTGCTGACAGTTCCGTGATACCGAATGGACCTTGTCGTCCTTGAAGTTCATACAATACAATGCCGAACGAATACACGTCACCTCTTTGAAAATCACGAGCAGTTGGCACCCCGAGACCAGTAGAGCGTAATAATTCAGGCGCTTTGTATAATAATCCTATAATTAATTAAATTTATATTTTATATATTTATTTGCAATTATATATCATGGCGGATATTGATGAATTTGCTTCAGTTTATATAGTTGCCAATTCATAAATTCACAAACTAAAAAAATTATAAAAAAGAAGGGTTTAGCACGTGTAACGATCATGAATGACTCGTGATCGCGTTCTAGGTGAATCAATTGGTAGAATGAAAACACTGGGTGGCAGTATGGTCTGGTGGTAAAGTGCCAGGCTCGTAACCTCGGGGGGAACCGGGTTCGAGTCCACCTGATCACAGGAATTTCTATATTTCAAACTGCACCCCCGCACGAGAAGTTGGGATCTTCTCGTGCGGAGAAAACTGGACTACGTGTGACTTTAAATAAGTCGTAGATAGATTAAATGTAAATATCCCAATAAAAAGGTGTTTAAAGTCACTGACTTTAAAAACCTTTTTATTTTAAAAATTTCAATTTTGCATACATTTTAAATTTTAATATCATATTTTAAAGTCAACGACTTTAAAAACCTTTTTACAGGCATTTCCATATCCACATAAAAAAAAGGATTAATATTTCAGTTTTTTTTTTGCATAACATGGTGGGTCAGGTAGCCCACTATGCACTGTTCCGAATAAAATTATAGATTATCAATTCTTGGAATAAATCTTAGACGCAGTTCCTAAAATATCAATCCTATTTATTGTTATTATAAATACAATGAAAAATACATTTTTGAAAATCACGAGCAGTTGGCATCCCGAGACCGGTATAGAGCATAATATATAATTCAGGCGCTTTGTATAACAATCCTATAAATTAATTAAATTTATATTTTATATCTTTACGATTATATATCGCATGGCGGATATTGATAAATTTGCTTCAGTTTATATAGTTGCCAATTTACAAACTAAAATAATATGAAAAAAAGAAGTATTTAGCAACTGTTAAAACTATAAGAATTTGGAAGAACGATTATGGAATCAAGTGGAAAAATCGCTATTTCTTTCAACTTACCGTGATATTTCTTTATGACATCGGAGGGATCGCATTCCGCATCCCGCTTGAATTCGTGGAGGCCGAAATCTGCTAGTTTTACGACCCATCGCGAATCCACAAGGCAATTTGATGTGCTTAGCGATCCGTGGTATTTTATGATTGACTCGTGAAGATAGATCATACCCTAAAAAAACAACACAAAATTGATGGATTTCTTGTGGACCCAATCATAAAGTAGAATTTGTGCTATCGACAAGTATCATCATCTCGTTTGTCAACAGGGGATTTGCAGGTATGTTGACAACATTTTTCATCTACTACTGAGAATCGCGCGCGTTTATTATTATCGATTTGATTCAAATTTTCTCAATTTCTCATATATAAATCTTTCTTTCTTACAATCTATTTCTCTTTGTAAATGATAAATTAATTACGAACGGTCTTTTCTTAAAGCGGCTTCACGAAACGAAGTTCTGCCCTCCTCGAGAATAACGAGAGCATAAGTGAATTTCATCTCATGCTTTATAAAAAATATCGTAAATGTTAAATCATAACTGATGGAACGAAATCGCGAGGTTTCGCATTGTTTTACGAAAGCTAATATATCTCGTTATCCGCGATTTCAACGTCACCGCATGCGATCGACCTATAAATAACGTCGTTAACCGGATGTGCTCGATACAAACGCAATATCATGATCTTGAAGCGGACGCATATCATAACGACGATCTCGAACATATTAGCGTAAGTTCTTTTTATCACCGTGACCGAATGCGATACAACCCTTCGTTCTTTTCCCCGCGCCCTCGAAACTCTCGACAGTATAATTATGTCCCGGATGCTATCTGATAACTTTGACAAGTAATATCGTTATCACCGGATATGTCACTATTAGATGTATGTACCTTCACTGAATGCAGTATAACCGTACAGTATAACTCCGTCCTTTTTTTCACGCTATCCAGCCTATCAGTAACATGTGTCCCACATGTCATCTAACTGTCATCTAACATGTCATTCTTATAACCAGATGTATCCTTATTGTATGCGATACAATTCTTCCACCTTCTACCCCGCGCCATTGAGCCCTTCAGCAACATGCTAGCCCGAATGCTGTACGCTCTCTCCCCTAATTCTCGCGTTCAAAATATTTTCTATAATATTTTCTGCAGCCAAATCATCATTTTTCTGCCCTCGTTGTTTACATCCCATAAACGTAGCCTTATATATTTAGCTACTTACATTTTTATAAGACTTATTATAATCTTATTGTTTGTGTAAGATTAAAAAAAGCTAAATGTATGAAATTAAAGTTAAATCAAAAAATAAATGTCAATTATTACAAAATTATGAAAGTTTCTAACAACTCTCATTCAGAGTTCAAAAGTTTTGCAAATGGAAGAAGTATGGACAAGCTTCTTCGAAAATATTTCTTTCATGTTACGGATGTTTTATTTTAGTCTAATGCTGCACGAAGAAAATATAATATTATTTATAAAAATAAAAATACTTTTAAAAGTGAAGAATTTTGGAGTAAAATTATAGACACTTATTGACATTTAAAAGTTGACTAGTCGTTAAAAGTGACTAGTTGTCAAAAGTAACTTTTAACGATTAGTTGACTTACTTCTAAAAATAACTTTTTAACGAACTTTGAGAACATTGTAAAATTAATTTAAAAATAAAATTTAGCGAAACTTACTCTAATTATGTCGCCCACGAGAGATGCCATGAACATGTTATCGAGTTTTATATCTTCGTTCTCCAATATGTCCTGAAAAAACATTTCTCTGAGCATATATTGTCGAAAATTCAAATTACTGAAATTAATATAATGCGATAATATTTGGCAATTTAATCGATATATATAAAATACTAATTATTATATTATGTATTAATTTTAAAAATTACCGACCTTGAGACTTCCGCGTGCGCAATATTCGACGATGACGCATATATTAGGCGGATCGGTGCATGCACCGATAAATGAATTTAAGTTATCGTGTCGTAAATCGCGCATTATTTTTAGTTCTTTTTTCATTTCTCGCGTAATCTCGATCGATTTCTTCCTCACTTTCTTAACAGCAAAAATTCGCCCTTTATACACTCCGATTTGCGTGTAAATCGTGGAATATCGAAAGTCTGAGTCTGGATTAGAACTTAGTGACACTTGACTAGTTCGCACTATAGGTTCCGTCGCTGATGACTTTATAGGAAAACAAAATATACATGTATGTTATGTTTAAATATTTTATGTAATTATGGTTAAAAATATTATTTGCAATAAAAAAATTTATTCTACATTAATATAACTCTATAGTACACAAAACTCTATATTAAAAAATTCATTATAGCTGCATGTGCTAAATTTTTGATAAAACTTGCAAATGAAATAAATCTCGCGCAAGTGCAAGTGATTTTGATTGTGCTCAATCTAACTAAAGAAAATGATGGAAAAAAATACGAAAAGACGTAAAAATACAAAATAGATATGAAAGAAACAAAGATTCTCTCCAGAATTGCGGTATCAAATATGGCAGAAAAGCACTTTAATACCTTGGAATTGGCAGACGTCTCGTCAGATCTCACTGTTTCCTTCTGCTCCTTGATCTCGATATCCTTGTAATTAACTTTCCACAGCAAACTATCTAACTCTTGTTCATATTTCAAATTTCTATAAAGAATCAGAACAACTGCTGCAATAATTAGCAGCAATGTACCGGCGATGCCTCCTACAATTTCGCCAGTATGAACTGTGAACAGATATTAACTCGAATTATATAAATGAAAATAATTATATGAGGAATTTTTATAGTTTATTGTTTTAAATATCGTAAAAACTATTTTTTTTAAACATTATATATAATAATATTATTAACATATTACTTTGAGAACACAAATATGATATTTTTAGATATTAAAAAAAATGTATTAATAGAAAATTATGTAATTTTTTAGGACTTAGGATATAAAAAACTCAGGTGTTTATACAGGGTGATTCAAAACAACCTTTTACCGTTGAAAGTACAGATTCGTGACAAAATTCTAAGACGACTTTTCCTGTTGCAAAATTTTGTCCGAAGCTTACTTTCTGAGTTATCAAGCAAAATACTTACCCTATCGCTGGCCGAGTACAGGAGGTAGACAGGAGCGGCGCGACTCACTATTAGACGCGGGCGCTTACGTCGGGTGCCCGCTGCGCGATCAGTCGATCGATCAATGGATCGAGCTGCGTCCCAATATTTACTGCCAGCACAGAAAATCTACAGTTCGCGTTATGCATAGATTTTCAGAACTGGCAATAACATTGGATAACGATAACCACAATGATACACGCACACACATGCAAGCACGTTCACTCACTCGTGTTATTGTTTTCTCTCACAAACTTCACTTAAATACACTTAACTTTACTCTTTTTACTCACATACTTAAAAATGTGCAATTATTATTAACAATACACAATGAGTCACTTACTATGTTACGATAATTTGAGTAACTTACTACAGAAGTAACGCTTGCGTAAACATAGTAAGTGACTCATTGTGTATTGTTAATAATAATTGCACACTTTTAAGTATGTGAGTAAAAAGAGTAAAGTTAAGTGTATTTAAGTAAAGTTTGTGATAGAAAACAATAACACGAGTGAGTGAACGTGCTTGCATGTGTGTGCGTGTATCATTGTGGTTATCGTTATCCAATGTTATTGCCAGTTCTGAAAATCTATGCATAACGCGAACTGTAAATTTTCTGTGCTGGCAGTAAATATTGGGATGCAGCTCGATCCATCGCGCAGCATCCCGTCTAATGGTGAGTCGCGCCGCTCCTGTCTACCTCTTTTACTCGGCCAGCGATAGGGTAAGTATTATGCTTGATAACTCAGAAAGTAAGCTTCGGACAAAATTTTGCAAGAGGAAAAGTCGTCTCAGAATTTTGTCACGAATCTGTACTATCAACGGTAAAAGGTTGTTTCGAATCACCCTGTATATAATAATTATATTCTAATAATATGTGAATAATTAATTAGATGACACATTTGCATAGGTATATACATGCATACATATATGTATACATATGTAATAACAGCTGAATAAATATATAATACCTATCCTACTTACAATTACATTTTTCACCATGATATCCGCAATAAGGTTCTGCGACCGGTGGCCCATCTCCGATCCATGATATTTTTTTAGTTAATTGAAGCTTCTAAACATTTAATAATATTATCGAGAATAAGAACTGAATAAGAAGCTCATTTAAAGTACAGTTAATTTGACGACGTACAGTTATTAATAAAACGGGAGTTTGCTTACTGGTAAATTTGTTCTTTGCTCTTTTCCAACGAAATTTCCAATGGGATATAAGCCGTAGCCTCTCGTAGGTCGATTGTCCAATGCAATCAATGTGTAATTGCCCTCGGCATCTCCATTCTCATCCATGTATACCATGTATCTAGAATTGGTTACGCATATGATATGCGAATTCCATTATGCTCATTTAAGCTCGATTCGATCAATTAAATAGGATAGCTGTGCATTACAAGACAATACTGATACCTAATTTGTAATGTGTAATTGCTATTGAGAAAACTTAGTGTTAATGACTTAATTTTATAGAATTAATTATATTATTAAATTAATTTTTAATTATAATTATATATTATAATATATATTAATTTATGATTATATTAATATACTACCAATATTATCAATAATACTACGTTGTTTATTTATTTTGAATATTTTTTGCATAAAAGTGTGAATTTTGTTTATAACGAAAGGAATAGGTAAGTATCATTTTTTTAGGTGTACGATATAAATTTTATATTAATTTACGTATGTGTAAGTATAAGAAATCTAGGAGATACGCGAGAGTTTTGTTTAAATATCCGTAACAAAGTAGGTACCCAATGCAAACAAGGTCTGTTAAACGATTAAAATGTCTTTCAGAACGATTAATTGCTTTCATCTTGTCTTCATAAAGTGTAGAACATTTATTTTTAATCGTTGAACGAATATTTTTCTCTCGTCTGTCAAAGAGAACGCATATATAATACCTCCGCATATATAATACCTCCGCTTTAATTAAAAAACCATAAATCTTAGCGCGGCAATCGCAGATAAATCGTTTAGCTTCCGACTTTGACGACCTCGTTATGGTCGTATGCAAACGGTAATTATTTCGCCGAAAATACACTTCGTATAAAGCACGCGTATGCGTATAAGATCTCTCTCTCGGTTTTTTTGGCGAGAAATTACCAGGTGACGTTCTCTTCGCGAGGCATCTGCTTTGCATGTCGTAAAATATTACGATGTACGACGAACGATCTCGCTCGCGCCTTTATTTCTTTACGTACCCCATTGCGCTTTTATAATGAACGCCATACAACGTTGACACCATCTCTCGGCCATTCCGGGGGTCTCGGTTTTCGTCGAGGGCACGTAGCAACGATCTCTCGTAAAGATGCACCGCATCATACAGATAGGCTGTCTCCGGCACGATCTGCCTTATAACATGAAATAACGATTATGCCTCGGGATTGGGGGTGATTGGCGATTGCAGTGGAAAGGCTGTCTGTGCGATTCATACGAAAGATATCGCGACCTGAATTACATGAATTAACGAGTCGTCTTCCGTAAAAAAAAGATAATAACAGGGCCAACGAGTGTGATAATTTTGTAGATGCTCGCGGACAGACGGTCCCCGTCGCATGTAGAACATGTTGTTATTCATAATTCTGTTTCGAAAAACAACGCGATGATATGTGAATTATTATAATTGAGTACGCGTTCTTCGTGATTTAATTGCATTGTGACATATGATCAATAGGTACAAAATGTTTTAATGTCAATTAAAGTAAGGTGGCACAAACAGCTTCTTTGCCGAGTAACTCTTGAAAAGACCAAATAAAATAAAATTTTAAAATAATAAAAGTATTGAGACAATATAATATTTTGTTAAGAAGGAAAAATTTGGGTCAATGATTCCAAGCAACTTCCTAATAAAGTATTATAAAAATAAAAAAAAGGTTTGAATTTTAACTTGGAATCCAAGTTTCGTATTGTAGCATCTCCAAATTCTGGGAGACACAGGACGTGTCGATTTCATTATCTTTAGTAGTCACCTGAACAATTCCTCCCACGTTCGCCAACGGATTTGTAAAATTGAATGGCGGTTTTTGTCTGTACTCGTTGACGAGTCGAGTGAAGTTCATTAAGTTGATCGGGGCGGATGCAACGATGCTGAAGTAATTGCGGTACGCGTTTACGATTGACAGGTCCATTTCTTTTTGCCACAATCCGCGAAGATACTTATTTGGATGTTTTTCATCGTATTGCTCGATGTCAACACCGACAACCCAATATTCGCCTAAAGTTTTAAAATTACACGAATAATTATATATATATATAATAAATCTTGTGATATTTAAATATATCCTGCACTTAAAAGCTTATACTGTTAATAATTAGTAGCAATATAAAAATAAATTGATAGAAAATGCAACACATTTCTCGATTATTTTATTTCTGTTTAATTGGATTAATTAACTCTGTTTAATTATCCCGATGAAAGGTATAAGTACATGAAAAATAAAAGTATATTAGTTTTCGATACGATATTCTGATATACGATCGTGCATTACACATTTAAAGTAAAAGGAATAGCTAATGACAGTTACTCTTCAGTATAAGTACCTGGATTAATTTACAGCAAATTTATACCTTTTTCCAAGAGGTTCATTTCCTCCAGAGCCATTAAGAGCCCCATGTGTTCGTAATAATGTCCGAGTATTACGTAAACTGAAACATATGTACGTTATTTGCATTAGGAAAATCTCGCTATAGTCAGAATTCCTTTTTCTAGTTTTTAGTCTATCGCGTCTATCGTGTCCGCTTTATCGAATCGTGATTGCTAAAAACCGGTCACATTTAGATGTTTATTTATTTTTAGAATTCGATCTCTCTTATACGTCTAACAGATGCGTGACTAATGTGACGAGTAGCACGCAGTATCTATTCATAAGTCTGACATAAGACACTTATTGTCTCTGTATGTAGTATACGGGTTGTTTCCAATGCAGGTTTTACTTCATCGTACCGCGACATAAATCAAGATACCGAAATGCGGGTTCTATTTTGGATCGCGCGTATGCAAGTTGATTAGGAAAAGACATGCGTTGTTGACGTAATATTGTACTTTCAAACTAAAAGCGAAAGTCCGTGTGAAAGGGGATTAACGTTAGAAAAATCTGGCCTATATACTTCGAAATAAATTGTCCGGGGTGAAAGATGCGTTAAGTTACATGCTCTCATTATCAGATAAATATGATAATAACGTATAAGAATTAATTGCTTAAAAATAAATATTCTCATTACTCACTTCGTGTTTCTCGATACGTTTGTCGCACATGCTCATGAAAAGGATTTTTCATGTGCGTCGCATAATAAGGTTCGCTCCACGAACGATGATAATTTACACTGATTCCAGCTGCTTCGAAAGACGCTAGAATCGTCGTCGCAACCGTAGACATTTTGTTGAATTCGAACATCGTAGAATTCATATGCATAAAAGTTACCTAGACAAAATGTTTATAAAAATATATATGAGCTTCTTTATCTGATGTTTAACAATGAGTTCACATAAATATCTCGTTATTTCATTAGAATTGCGCGGAGTGAATTTTACGAAGTACTCACTTTTGTCCAGTTAAATGCCAATAATACTGATAAAAGTGATTTTGAGATCTGCGTATCAGGTGGCCGCGTTCTCGCAAACGTCGGAAACTCTCTCTTATTTGATGTTTCGTTATGCGTGCAAAACTAGAAAATACAATAGCGAAAGCTTTCATCTAACAATAAGCTGTATTCAGTTGTATATATATGTGCTAATCAGTGCAAGTGCAGTATTGTGTGTTCGTATTGCGAATATATCTAGACCTAGGTATAATAGAATCTATCTTATCTGGGGTTCTATAGGGCAGAGAAGCGCAACACATGACTCTATCGCAAGTTAGTGTCACACAGCCCCCCCCCCCCTCTCCTGTTCAATTCCTATCCTCGCCGCCAAGTTAGGAGAACCCTGAGTTAATCTGAGTAACCTTGTGGAAGACTATGGTAAATTCCCCCAAGTGGAAAGGAGGGTCAGGGTTAAATAGAAAGGGAGAAATGGCCTTCCAAAAAGGGGGTTGGGCAATAGGCTGGTAACTTATTCCCATAAAAAATTCCACTACCTTGAAACCCTCAGGAAGCCTCGGAATGGGCAGATATAAAAGAACACTCTCGGACTTAATTAGGCTACAGAAATTACGATGGGCAGGCTATGTAATCAGGATGGAGGATGATAGACTACCCAAAAAAGTTCTTAATAACAAAATATTTGGAAAAAGTTAGAAAACCAAGGAAGCGATGGGAGGACGGAATAGCGGAGGACGCGTGGAGATAAATCATGGGAATGTGAGGCTGGAGGAAAGCAGCAGATAACGAGATGGAGGCGTAGACTGAGGGAGGCCGAGGCTCAATTTGGGCTGTAGTGCCATAGAAGAAGAAGAATCTATTTTATCGTACAGCACGCTGTTCCGAATTGCGCGATGCACTACCAAATCATGTCGAAACAAAAAAAAAACGACCAAACGACACCGGACCATTTGACACACGTGCGGTACTATATTTCAATTTAATTGGAATACCAGCGCGATAATACCGCGAATGTACCGCGTAACTATCTTCTGTAAAGATTTTACTTGATGCAACATAGTCCATGGCGCAGGTCACGGTATAAACATGTAAAACGCTATTTATTTATAGAGATATCTTACATTTTTAACAAGATAGACGCTGATATATTTGATGTTATATATAATATATATACATATATGTACGTAACAATATGTATATAGTATACATATTGTTGCGCTCGCGGTAAAATCGATCATGTGGCACACTCGCACTCACGTCCGCATACAGGAAATAAAACTTTCGAGCTTGGGGGAAAGAACTGATTTATTCCCCGAAAAGTTATAGCACGGTTCGCGAAACATGTTCGTCAAGCACCGTAGCTTAGCTTCGAAATCGGCTTTGTCATGGAAAGCGCTTCACGAGTTTTTCGGCCCGGATCTATCGGTCTCATTTTCAGCTGGGGCGCAACAATATATGTAAAATGTATGCGCAGCGAGACGCGTACAGTATCTATAAGTGAGCTGAGAAGTTGAAAAATAATTATTTACACTACCTGAAATATATTTATTAATCGATTATTCATATCGATGAGATACTTTTACGTCAACTTATTTACCAATAATTTATGCATAATTTTATTAAATACTAGATTTTAAGAAGTGCTTAGGCAATGTAACAAAATATCTTGAAAACATATTTGCGCATTAGAAACAGAAAACGGTTAGTTATTTAACAAATAAAATTAATTTTTTTAAATTTGTTTTCTCAATATCTATTCAAACTGGCTATGTTTTTTAAATATTTGGTTTGATTTCTTATTTATGCCATGGAAATTCATCTACAATTGGAATCAAAGAAAAATTGCATAATAAAAAGAGCTTAAAATAGGAACAGTGCTCTATTTATAAGCTACTTCTGTAGAATTTTGGTAATCATATTAGAGTGTTACATAACGTGGAACGCGTGAAGAAAAAAACAGAAAAAATTTCATTTCCCGCCAAAAAAAGGCGGGATTTTTTCAATTTCAAATGCAACACGTTGATATATTTGACTAATTATTTTAACGATGACTTATTTTACAACAAACGGTAAAATTAACAATGCGAAAAAATTATTTACGTATGATATCATGGGAATGTTGAATGCAGCCGCCATTCTGCCTTCATGAATGCAAGTTTCCTGCGGACCGATGTACGCACTAACGTTTTTTGTCCACAAATCCGCCGTCATCAGAATGCTGGTCTCCTCCTCGCCAAAAGTTTCGGCAACGAGAAAGTCCAAATTGTGCCCTCGTCTACCAAGTTCACCGGCATTCACCTACGTTTCAAGTGAAATCGTTTCAAGGAGAAAATTTCGAATAGAAAGATCAAGGATTACTAGATAATAGTTAACTTTATCCAATGATTATAAAAGTAATCTCCAGTAACGTTTCTTGTAATAGGTATAAATTGTACGCAAGGGTTATTTTAAAAAATTCTCTTTTCTAAATTTCAAAGAGCTCCATTCAAATCTAACATGTTCTAATTGCGTGATAACGGCATAATTTTCAAGAAAAAACAATGAAACGTTAAAACTAGAAAACGTTATTTTGCGACAACCGCAAACCGTGCATTTGTGCAATCGACATTTATTCTGATAATCGTGATTGGAAATGTTAAACTTAATTATCTGTTTTTGCAGTACTAATTGCGGTTGCTGTTAATGCATTACGGTGTGGAGAGAGAGAGGGAGAGAGAGGAGAATGATTACTCACCTCCTCAACGGCGAGAGTAATAGCGCCAGATATCCGGAAACCGGGGCGCTGGTATTCAAAATCGTCAAAACGTCGTTTCGAGCCGGTGATGTAGCCGAGTGTGAAGGTCTCGGCATAGATGCGCTTCTCATTGAGCAAAATGTGAATCACCGTCAGAAGCAGACACGTCCTTTCCACATTTGCCAGTAGCATACCCAGCTGTGCGAAGCTTTTACGAGGAAAGTATTGTCAGTATATCGCACAAAAGAATCTCTAATTTAGAGATTATATGATCTGTTCTAATTAGTAGATATTGCTATTATAATACTGAATAATATAAGAAATTATATCGTTTTTGTTACAAAATTTTTATTAAAGATTTCCATACACTATAGAACAGGATATCTATGCGTCGAGATAGTTACTCAAGATTTCTGTAAGCGGATTACTGTGTAACTAGAGATGACAATACCGGATTTTAATCGAACTTTACGCTTATTTATATATATCATGTCATATTCCGTTTGTAAGCATATTGATCGTAATATTTTAAACAGATTATAAGAAAAATATGCATAATATGTAATTTTTACTTTATTTTAAAATAACAATATTATTTTTATTTTTATTTTAATCTTATAAAGTCCGCAGTTCTTGTGCAACGAACCGCGAGCAGTCGGACTGTTTTTGAGTAATGTTATGCTACAAAATAAAGTAAATCAATACAAAAAATAATATAAAAATGTAACAGTATATACTTATCAGAAATATATATTATCTAATATTTTAATTATTTATTTTATATTATTCGATAAAAGTAAATTTTTGTTGCGCGACGTGCACTATAAATCAATAAAACTAAGAAATTGATTACTTTAATGATATCTACTATGTTACTATTGTAGAATATTACACATAAACACACACACGCGCGCGCGCGCGCGCATACATAAGTAAAATATAAGATGTATACATGTAATAAATATTTCCCTTATGATGATATACATATATGTATAATAGCACATTATTGAAGTTTATATTAAAGTAATTTAAAAATTGAGTTTATATTCTCATTTTTGATCCAATATAATTAATTTATAAAACAGTACAATGCTTGCAATATTATACGCAGGATTAACTATATGTATAGAGACGGTTGTTTGTTCTTCGTCGATAAGATTTACTTTTTCGGGAAAAACATGAATTTGCAGGTAGGTGTCTGTAATGTAGGTAATGGATGAAACCAGTAAGCTCTGCGGGAACGCAATAAAGCCCATCAATCTCCTATGGTGTACCTAACTTCCTTTTCGTCGATATTTTCTCTGTGCTTTTATCCGAGATTGTGAATTTTCTTCCCTGGTGACGTCAGTCGTGTATGCGAGAGTTAATTTTGTAAAAGCAAAATTGTTTTTAAAAACATATTTTTTTACATTTTACAATATTGTATGTTGTAAATAAATCAAACTGCTAAAATTCGTCGTTTTATCCCAGAGAAAAATATTATAGACGATAACTTTTATAAAAACATGCCTTTTTTAGAAATGGATAAATGCGGTAAATTTAACATGTATTTTTTACTGTAATAAATGCGGCCATTCCCTAATTCCCGATATGCCATCGCTTTCTTTAAAACGGCCAGCAAATTCCATAGCGGACAAAGTACCTACTTCGAAGTTTATTGTCGGACACGGAAGCTTATAAATCCCCGAAAAAATTATGCTCCGCGCTTGGCAGCATGGTACGTGCAGACGATATATGTATATCCACAGTACGTGCGAGCACCGGAATCCAACTTTACATGAACCGTCGACGCTGCAGCGGCGCGAGCGCTAGAATAGGTATCTACCGCAAGATCGATTCTTGCCAGCTCTCGGAAGTCCGTGCACGTCGGTTCTGCGCGGCTCATTATATTAATAGCGGTCTATTTTAATAATACACCAAAACCGCGGGGTCGTTGAACAAAGCGCGTCTAGGTGGTCTCAGCGAGATATACCTATGGTGCGTTATAACAGCTTCAAGGCCACGTATTGCTATACAAGAGAGACGGTTTGTGAGGTTTCCAGGCTGACAGTTGCACAAAAGAAACAAATGTATCTCACACATTGATTCACGCCGATTGATCGATAATCCTTTGGCAAGATTCGCCTTAGGATCTGCAATATGAATGAATTCTCTGCGCCTTAAGATCGTGGGAAGGGAATTGCCACGGCCGTGACCGCGGTCGCGCATACGCGCTTTCTCACGGAAATTGCAGTTTGCCGATTTGTCAGTCTTGGTGTTTCTTGCCGGGGAATAGCCAAAAAGCATGCGTAAAAAATATGGACAAACTTTTCGCGAGGTGGTAGATAATTCGAAGGAAGAATGCATGCCGCGACACGAAGCATTGCACGCGGCTACGCGTTTGTCCAAAAGCAGTGAACCAATTAACCCGAACAGACTGACCGTTTCTTAAATTGGCCATTGCGTCGCTTTCACTATTTACGAGTGTCCGTATTCGAGAGTTGTAAATTTCCTTCTATAGTGAAGAAATAAACGTATAAATTGCTCGTTTATCTGAGCTACTTGTCACGTCTGACAAGAGAGATTGCTAGTATTGTTAAATAATTAAAGAATCGCGAATAAAACCGTACATTATCGAATTATATATAAAATTCCTTAAAATGCTGTTATAGATATGTAAATAAAATAGTAACAAACAATAGAAACGTTTATTAAGTAAATTTTTGCATATTGAAGGTTTTATTTTGAAGCTTATTTATTGTTATTTTTTATACTTTTCAAATCTTTTGATTGCTTCTTGCTATTTGGACCATGATGGTTATACTGGTTCATATACCTAAATAAATTTTCTTCAACGCCTTTCGCAGAAAAACATTTTGTGAAGTTTTAACGCGTATACTTTGCGACCTCGATTGCTTACGTTTACAGGTGACAAATTGCGGATCTGTCGTCGTTTAATCTTAAAACCTACAGATTTTTGACAGTCAATTCTCGTCCCCGTCAAAACGTAGCGTGACCAACTCGCATACCCGATTGCAACGCAATCGGCGAATTAATGAGCCGGTGTGGCCGCTGAATTAATGCGGTTAACGGATATCACTTTTACGAGTTCATCCGATGAAGGTATGTAACCAAAGGAGATTTACTCATCAGTTTTACTTAAAGCAGCAGTCACATAATTTTTAAATCAACGCAAATAATATTTTTATGTTAAATAACCATAGCCAAATCTTGTTTGGATAAAAGATTAGTCGTTTATAGCATTTAACAGTTTATCCTGTATCTTGTTAATAGTTAACTTATCTCGATATTTTTTCAGATTTATAATAATTAATTAAATTGCGTTGTACTGTTTAAATATACTCATTTTATACATTTATTTTTAATTTTCTAAAGAAGATAGAAATAAAATTACACAAAAACTATCCAATAAACATGTACTATTTGGCACCACAAATCAAAACTTTACCTTGATTAAAATAAACTTTAATGAAATTCGTTTAGTAAATAGAAGCCAGGTAAGTATGTGAGAAGAGATCAATTGATCATGTCTTTAATAACCGATTCTCATTTGCGGTGTTCGTAATAAGATAAAATTTTTTACGATTTATTTGACTGCATGGATAGATCAATCAAACATTATAATAATAATAAGATGTATTATACATTATAATGTATAAATATTATAATAATATGTCTATAAATAGAGTGCAAACATAAATAAAATCAGCATTATCACAAAGACTATAATTAATATCAGTAAATATTACGATTGTTGCTCGATCAATAAATAAAGAATGTATTCAAATATATGCAAATTTGATTGTCAAACGCGCGATTACCGCAACAACCAATTTCGTGCTGTAATTAACATATTCGCGGATAGTCGGATACACTCAATCTGTTAACTCACGTGCTATATTGATTTTACTTCTTGATCGGACATGTGTGCTGTATGTTATTTCATATTACGTACGTGGATTGAAATTAAATTATTAATCATTTCGACGATGCATTCGATGCACATTTCGTCGCCTCCGTTTCACGTGCTTTCACATCAATTAATGAGATACGTATCTTGATGGTCGAAATCTGTTAGACTCATCAAAATGTGTTTTATTGAATCGCGATAAAACAAAAAACGAAATATCTATTTGTCAGATGAACAAAACACCATGCGCGCATAAGATACGGGCGTTAGTTAATAATAACAGACTACGGACTAGTTTTTCAATAGTCGTTTAAACTGAAGCTTAGCTGAACTCACTTTTCGTCTTTTCTATAAGGAATAATAGAAAGAGACGAAGAGTGAGTTAAGCTTATAAGATTAAAGTTAAGCAACTATTGAAAAATTGGCCCTATAATATGTGTTTGTCTTTAAGAGAAAGCGGTTAAGTGAATTTGTGGTCTCAAATGTATATATGTCTACAAAAGAAAAATCTATTTTAATGTAGCGTCATATAAAATAAGCTATATGCGTCGATGGAAATCAGCACGCGTATTTACACACCACGTCACGAGTGTGTCCCAGGGTTATAAGCCGACAGAGAAACTTGCCCGGAGGGTGACTGCGCGGTGAGAGAATTTCAACTGCGATTTACATTTTGTTACGAAACCAGGGGACTACGACGCAACGATCCGTTAGCGATCGCGCCTGAACGTCCCCTCGGGCCGACATTTTGAGCGAGCCCGACAGCGCACAAAACTCGTGATGCTAATTACGGTTGACTAATCTGGTCCGCAAGCGTCTTTTTCTCGTTCCGCGTGACATGCATTACATCGCTCCGGAAAAAGAGAAAGAGAAGATCGGAGGCCGTGGAGGCGATTGATCGCGTTTCACATAAATCGCTCCTTTCAAACTTGTTCGTGATTTACAGTCGCAGCTTCTTCCCAGTGGAAAGATGCTGGTTGGAAAATTTACGGACTTTTCTTCAGTAGGGTGGAAGATGTGTAATAGCATGGCGGATTATTCGTGTTAAAATTGATTCTGTCAACGGTGACATTTAAGAGATTGATGGAGGCAAGTGTCTACAAGAGTATTTATAGAGCTCAATTTCGGTTGAAATTTGAAATAGAAGAGAAAATACATATATTGGTATATGTTTGTCAAAATTGTTCTTTGTAACTGTCTTATGGCTAATAATTATAATATAGTATGATTTTTGTTGCATACAGTAAATTTATATCTTTTCGTCTTTTATAGGGTGGGCATTGTAACAGCAGCCTCGCTTCACCATTTGCGAATTTGCGTATACAATTTCCTTTTTTCTTTTTTATTTTGTATGCAAATTACGTGCAATAAATTATTATTATTATTATTATTCTGTGACATTATCGTTTTAATTTAATTTATTGTCAATTATTATATGTATATAAGGCAAATGAGAGCAAAACACCGTTGTAAAAAAGCGAGAGATTTCAAATTTATTAAGAGTAATAATTTTTAAATCTTTTGTGTATTTCTAAGTACACGAATTTCCAAATCTACTAAACTGAGCGTCGATTTTTTGTCAAACTTAAAACACAGTTTTCGTTGGAGCATTAAAATCCCTGCGACTCCCCTAATTAAATCAATCTTATGATTTAATCTTTTGATGCTAATTGTAAGCATCCAAATTAATGTGTAGAATTTATTGCAAAAGATATTACCTCAGCTGGATGTTTCGCTCTCATTTGCCTTATATATAATGATTGGTTGTATATCTGGAGACCTTTTCTCTTGTTAAAATTTATTGTTTCATAATAATCCACTATTTTGATATTAAAGATTAATTATCCTCTGCCGAGGGGGATACTTATTATTAATTGATACGCGGTTCTATAGCGTGTAATTGAACTTATTGATTTGAGAATACGGATTTTCCTGACAAGGAAACACCCCGAACCCAAAATTTTCGATTTGGATAAACTCTTTTGTGGTGTAGTATAGTTTTTTATGTACAGTGACTCAATACATGAATAACGGTATGTTTTATTCTCTTGTCTTCTTTTATTATAGTGCAAAAGATATCGTGAAAGGCATATCGAGTTAGTAAACAAAATAATATTAAAAGATTTAAAAAAGTGTATTTATTACGCCACCAAACACAAAACAATTGTTGGTTCCATTCATCTTGTTGATTCAGCGGCGCATCAAGCAGAGTTAATCCTCGTGAATCAACAAGTGATCTGCACGCTATGCCCGCATTTTAAGGCCGCCTTCCTTCCCTATGCGGCTAATGAACCGCTCAGCCCTATCGCTCTTTAAAGGTATGATTGAATTTAAAGGTGAAAATCCTTTAAAGGGCGATAGACACAAATAAACCATACCGTTATTCATGTATTGAGTCACTCAAGTTTATCTAACATAAGTTAGTATGTAAGTACATACAAGATTGATGTTTTTGTGACAATAAGCGCAATTAAATCTATGTATATCTGTATTACACTTTTCTTGTATGTCTTCTTTTACTAGTGCAAAAGAAATCGTGAAAACATATCGAGTTAGTAAACAAAATAATATTAAAAAACTGCAAAAAAGTGTATTTACCTATTACGCCACCAAACAAACAATCATTGCGCGTTGGTCCCATTCTCCCATTCATCTTGTCAATTTGGCGGCGCATTAAGCAGAGTTAATCGTCGTGAATTCACAAGTGATCTGCACGCTATGCCCGCAATTTAAGGCCGCCTCCCTTCCCTACTTGGCTAATGAACCACTCATTAAAGTAAAAGCGAGCGATTAAGTGGCTAAAAGGTGCGTAAAGAAGACGACAGATAAAACGTTGAGTTTATGACTTTTTACCGGCAAAATACCGTAATTTCTTCTGCAACAGAGAGAAATTACTCTTTAATAATAGCAAAAGATAAAAATTGTGAAACCGAGAAACGTGATTTATGTAAAAAGATATATTTTGCATTATTTAGTATCAGATCTCAAACCGTAAAGCAATAAACGCAATCTTATAATAAACATTTATTATATGCGTAAGCCGCTTGATATATATACTATATTTAATAATATTTGTCTTTAAGTTAGTTTTAATTCTATAAACTCTCTCTCTCTCTTTCTCTATAAATATGTAAAATATATGTATGTATATATTTCTCTAATTAATAATAATAAATAATTTAGAGCAAATTGTCAAGATTTGAAAAAACTAATTAATCTAAAGTAAGTGTAAAACATATTCCCAATAAGCACGTGTAACGTGTAACAAGCGCGATATTCAAATCGAGCATTTCCGCTTGGCCTAAATAAATTTCCCGTGATTACTCTACGCCGTAGACTTGCAAATAAACATTCTTCCTGTTCTTCAACTTATCAGAACTGTACTTAGTGGATAGATTTTGGTCCGCATTATTTCATTTTATCTAATTTGTCAAAGAATTTTTATTTTCCACATATTATATTTAACAAGACTTGTTTGATTTGTTACACTTGAGTATTATTTCTTATTGCAATTTTATCTTTATTGATGAAGACTATAGAAATGGATAAATTCTTCAAGACTTAATTAAAAATATTTTGGCTCGTAATGTTGTGTAATAAGTATTTTTTTTTACACATATTGCGGTGTTGTGAGATTTCTAATTCGCATTATTCCTGCGAAAACCGAGAAAACAGTTAGAAAAATACTTTTGAGAATTGCAATCGGGCCGATACATGATCACTTTATATAAAAGTCAAGAGAGAAAGTAATGTAACGTGTCGTGCGTTTTTATCACTAATTCTTTCGTGGTCGAACGCCTCAGGTATCTTTTGTGTTACAATTCGCTATGGGCACTTACGCACAGTATATACATACATACGAAACCTTTCTATTGCGTGTATATACATATATGGAACGCATGCGTAATGCACTATACTGACTACACTACATTATATATTTATCTTTTCAAAAAAAAAGGTTATATAAATAAAACGTTATATACACGAAAACTACCTATATTTGTCGTCACGATGCAGAGCATACGTTTATCATTTGCCAAAATTATTATTCGTGAAATGGAAAAGTATGCCTGCGCAAAAAAGGAAAAGCGTAAGAGAACATGGATTACGCGATGTTAGACTTTACGTCACGACGCTGATTTGCATTTGAAGCGTGCTTCGGCACGCAACACACGCTTAATGTGCGCTTACACTATAAAAATTTATGGCCTTTGCGGGAAAATACGCAAGATGTAGAGAGAAACTTGCGCGACCCTATTTGCAGTATTTGCTGCCTATACTAGATCTTATCACGTTACACCGGGGGTCACCGGGAGGAATCTGATGGATCTTATTGAGGAAAACGAGGCGCTTATTTTTTGTCAGGTGCCTTTCGTATTCTATTGGATTGGAAATCGTATGAGAGAATTCGTTGGAATAAGACACCGCGCACACCGTCGCGCTTCTTTTTGCTATAGAAAGCTCTTTTCGAATAGCGCTATCGAACTCGCCGCACGATTACGTCTTGCGCAAGACAATAAAGTCACTCCTTCACAATACAAATATCGAGAAGTTTGCGAAAGCCACAATGTAGGAATGCGTATCAACAAGAGTGCATTGTCTTCGTACGTCTTGTCTAACTCTCGTAGTAGAATATCTGCAATTTACCTATCTGTTTCGTGTGCAACTGTAGCGAGTGAAGCTATATATAATAAGCACAATTTTAGTAAACAAACAAAAGTAAAATTCTTTAAAACAGTTTTGTGTAATCGCATATGATTGTTATGGAAAATAAATCATAATTAATTCTCGGATAGCTGTAATGCGTTCATATCTATCGGCTTTCGAGAAAAGTGATCTCGAATCTGTGTCACATGGAATGTTATGTTACATAGAGAATTTTAGGCACGCCTTTACTCGTTGCGTCAACGTCGCGTACATTCTCTGTGGGCCTGTGCTCTCAACTCGGCGTTCAGGTTTTCTAATCAGCCCTCGCTGATCTACCCGACTGAACGGCAGACAAATTAACGTCAGCATTGTTAGTGAGCTGATCGCCGCGGAAATAACTTGCATAGACAATGCGCGGTTTGTCGCAAGCGCGCAAATGACTCGTTGCGTTCGGAAACGCGCGTATCTTGCCTATTTACGTCGCATAACGGTTATACCGCGTAGATGTATTAGTATGGTTTTGTGACACGTGATCGGTAACGCAACAGTTATTGTCTGTAAATTTTAATGTGTTAACTTTCCAAGATTAATATTATTAATTTGCTAACGACTGTTCGCATAAAAGAAGAACTATTAGAGTAAGATTATTTATATCGAATACATATTTAAGCAAAAGCAGTTACGAACTTATTGTCAGTACGTGATTATTCTGAGAATAACAAAGTTTCTTATGGAAAATGGAGCAAGTTTTTGTTTAGTCATGCAAAAAACTGTCTACTTAACGAATATAAAAGAATTATAAAAAATAATTGAAGAAACTGAATTAGAAATTGGATTTTGCATCAAAGTAATTAACATCTGGAAGATGTCTAAACTCATTATCCCAGGTCTGTGGATGCTCATTAACTTTTGTAAAATTCTCGCTGGTCGTGCTGCAAGTACTTCTGCGTCACGGTGTAGTCTGCCGAGTAATTGGACCATATTACGCGACTCATCTCTAGCGCTCTTCTCCAACTTGCATTTAACGAGCGAGTTAAAAGTTTGCCGCTCGGTTTTTCGCCAATCTGAATTCTCGCCGGCGACGAGACTTGCGCTTCATGAGAATTTATCGCATCCCTCGCGAATCGCCGACACGAAATACATCAAACCGACGATAGATTCAAAACGCTCATGGGATGATCAGCGAATTTGAATACGACCGTTCGCGTTCTCGCGTCTAACATTCGCGAATCTGATATCCGCTTGTAAAAGAGAATCCTTGTCACAAATACTAAAGAGAAACTAAGCTATAGTCTGTCTTGCACGCAAAAGACAAAGAGAGCACCGATCCGTACCTCATTAGGAAAAAGAGAAATATTGAATATAGATAATTATTACAAAAAGTCTTGCCAAGTAGATCACATTATAAACTTGCATTTTTTTCGAAAAGTGTAGAAAATTTTTTTATCTCGTTTCAGATATTTGTCTAATATTACAGTCTGTTTCGTGTACATGAGGACCCAGCATCGTGATTGATCGGTTTGGATTTCTCTTGAGCGCGTGTGGTATATCTTCGAGAATTATTCACGAGACTTCCGAGTGCATCTTGCACTGTTTAATCTCGTGCGTCGCGTGCGATCCCCGTTCCCCGATCTCTCTCTCTTAACATCATTCACCAGATTAATCGTCGTTTATCTATTTCTCGTTGCGATGTCGAATCTCGACGATGGCTCTCGTGCTTTTATATCTTTGAACTATTTTAATGTTTCTGGGCGGATCGTAAAATGTATTTCCAGCTTTTCCGTGGAAGTGGATTAGGTAAACATGAATGGCTGCATTTTACTTCGTTTACAGTCAGAAAAATCAATAGATCCGTTCCGTTCTCGGACACATTTTTTGAAAAATCAAAGATTTAATTAGCGATATTTTAATTAGCGATATAATTTCAACGTAAAATTAAAAGCATAAAAATAGAGAAATTGGAAACAAACGTCGATGATATTTATGATAGGTAAAAAGGAAGACCATTTTTTTGCATTACATAAACAAAAGTATTTATATATGTAGTATTTCGTGATTAAGCTTTTCTGAAAATACTTAATTTGTCGCTACTTAACAGATATACGTACCTTGTCTTTTGTTGTATATTTTCGTGGCCAAATTTGAGTGCACAAGAGGAAGCGTCTTTACTTCGAACTTACTCGTGCCTCGTTTCTGAAGCACGTTCTCCGTTTTATTTACTCTGGAGCTTTTAAAGACGAGCGGGTGGTTGAAACGACAGTGAGCTAGAATTCTCTTATCACGCTCAGTTTTAACGAGTACCGTACAATTCGCCAGTCTCGAGTTGCCATTTAGTTTCCTCCCTTTCTTTCTAGATCCAAGATTGAAAGATTAAAAGACTGGCTGTAGTTTTAAAAAATTTTATTGACTCTACGAGATGCACAGGGGTAGAGAAGGATAATTCGAGGATGAGATAGAAATACAGATTTCCACAATGTTTGATCGATTTGCAAGATTCGGCAGCTTGATGCTCGAGCCGTGTCTTAGCCGCTAAGAACAACGGTCGACAGTGATCGCAGCGCGCGGCCAGACTGACTCCTGTTCGTTCGTTCTCTTTCCTTCGCGCCTTGCACATCGCCGGCCATCGTTGCCGTCACCGCCGTTGTCATCGTTCCATTCACACTCCTTCGACGTTCCGTAATCACTTTCAAGGCGCATGAGCGCGCAAACGGACGGTCTAGGAAGGCCCGCTCTGGGAGAAATTTTGACCGTTATTTTTGTAGTTAAGCAACTTAGCATTTCGGTTAGTGCCGAATAAGTTAAAATTGTGTTTGCGTAACTGAATATCGACAGAACTAATTGAAAAAATTAACTAGTATAACTGAAACATCTTTGACATAGATAGAATAGCTAATCGCGATTTTGAGTTACGCGGGGTTAACCATAAATCTCGCTTAAGAGAGAACTGTGACGTCACAGATGAGGACGGAACGTATCTCTAAATCTGAATTCATAACCTACATAACTTGGTTATAACATTATTGTATAACCCAAATTTGTGGATGTAAAATTTAAAAATTTGGTATGTTTAATCTGAAATCACGGATTCCGTAACCGTGATTTCAGATTAAACATACATATTTCTGAATTATGCTTAATCTGAAATCACGGTTACGAAATCCGTAATCGTGATTTATCTTAACTCACTTCGTGTATTACCTTAACTCATATTCATAATCTGTATAACTCTGAATTGTGGTTGTTCGATAGCAGAAATATAAGTTTTAGAAGAGTTACAGTAAAATAGATCATTAGCTCAGCGTTAGCGTACTAGGCTACCATTTCGGAATCTTATAGGTTCTTAGGTTCGAATCCCGTCAATGCGTGCGTATACAAAATTTGTAAAACAATGCGTAATTGTAAATAATAAAATAGAATATATGCAAAATCATGAATACAGATTAACTAAAAAAAAGAAAAAATAAGAAGAAATTACAAATAAAAAAAATTTTTTTTTTCGTTAAAATATTCTTAAAATGCGGAGCCTTAACTCAAATTTTTGCTTACATTACCTGATTCTTTAGTTAGGTATTTCAGATAGTAGGTAAGTTACAACTCAAATTTCTTATAAGACTAGTTGGTGTCTTCATTTACGTATTCCTCAAATAAGGTTACTGGATGCTCTCATCGTCGTTGTCTAACTGAGATGTGCAATTACTGCAACAGTAATTCGATGATATAACTGTATTTGGAGGACTCGAGATGTCTTCTCATAACCAAGAATCACACTTGCTTAAGGGGTAAGGCCACCCTGGGCGTCAAAAAGAAAAGGTCAATTTCGGAATTTTTTTTAAAGAGTATAGTAAATGTTATCGAATTTTCGTCAAAAGTACTTTATAGAACTTGCTTTGAGGTACAAAAATAAATTTTTTCAAAAATTTGTATTAAAAAATGGCGGCTTCAGAACCAGGCTCCGACGACGCCTGTATATATAAACGGGCGGACAGAAATCTCCTTCAGATTTTCACCTGGAACAAAAACCCAAAATTTTTCTTTTAATAGATACCCAAAACTAGTCAACCACGTAGAGAAATTTGAAAATACTGTTTTTTCGGAAAATGGTGAGCATATAAACCCAAAATTCATTTTTTCACGTAAAAATTTTGTCATTAATTGTTTATAAAAAGCAAAGTTTATAAGATATCGAAAAATCCCTACGTGGTTGACTAGTTTTGGGTATCTATTAAAAGAAAAATTTTGAGTTTTTGTTCCAGGTGAAAATCTGAAGGAGATTTCTGTCCGCCCGTTTATATACAGGCGTCGTCGGAGCCTGGTTCTGGAGCCGCCATTTTCTAATAAAAATTTTTAAAAAAATTTATTTTTGTACCTCAAAGCAAGTTCTATAAAGTACTTTTGACGAAAATTCGATAACATTTACTATACTCTTTAAAAAAAATCCCGAAATTGACCTTTTCTTTTTGACGCCCAGGGTGGCCTTACCCCTTAAGTCAATTTTTAGCTTTTTAACTGATATTATTCCTATGACGTCATCATTTTGATGACGTATTTCTAGTCCAAATACGAGGTTACGTAAAATTAGAGTTACGAGCAATCCAAATAATTTGATTACTAGTCTTTGCCCCCAAAATGGGTTGCTTAACTGTATATTTTTCTCCCAGCGCGCTTCTAAATTATCTGCTCCATTTTAGGCTGTAAGGTATATAAGTAAACGTATAAAGGTGCGCCTACATCTATCGTAAATGATTATCGTAAGCTCCTTACGACTACTTACGTCGATTGCAATGCTCGTCGTGACAGTTATCGTAACCTCATCGATGAGTTGATTCAACTTGAACTCTGACGATTACAACGCTTGTCTAGCGTTACAACAGTAACCTAATCTGTCAGCCTTCTCGACGCGCTAAGAAAAGGGTGTTTATAGCTGTGGTCAACTTAGCGCTACAAATGCTTCGAAGTATTCTTCTTCTCCTTTCTTTTAACAAAGAAAGACGAAGAAAAAGAACGCTTCAAAGCATTTGTAGCATCAAATGGACCGCAGCCTACATGATATATTAACATAGATATATTTACGAGAGTTTCTTTGCTTACGACCTCGATCGCAGCGTTACGATAGATGTAGGCGCACCTTAATATATAGACCGCGCCGTCTAGCGTTTCCCATGCATTATTAGAACGCGTCAGAAAATAAAAAGAAATGCTGTACAATTACCACTCCAACCATTATCAGACGAAGATAGAATGGTAATACAAAGCATGCATGCAATCTCTGTCTAATATATTTGACGACTCAATACTCGTTTTAACTGTGTCTATGATAACGTACACCTCTTTTTGCGACAAAGGAGTGTGCCGCACGTGAACGGAATAATATTGCGAGTAAGACGGCGAACCGCGGTAACTTACCTTTCAGCTGCATCATACCGACGAGAGCGTATTTCGCGCGACATTAGAGCGTAGCTTCGGAAAGGGGTAAGAAGAACAAAGAATGAAACAATCAAAAAATGTAATTTAATTACGTCATATTTATATTTACAACTATGTGTTTATAATAGTAATATAAGTGCTTCTGTTTCAAAAGTGTGAAAGAGTGAAGTCATATTATAGGTACCTGCAAATATAGAACACATTGTACGACTATCGTAAGCATTTATTGTACTTTCCTTTGTGTATATGTATATTTTATGCATAATAATTTTTTTATTCTTTATACTAACTATTGCCAATTTGTGCATCGAATTTTAATATTTTTCAAATTTTTAAACATTATATTTGTACAAATGGAAAAATTTTGCGGTATAATGTGTGTGTGTTCTCGCCAAATTAATAAATTTACTTTTCAGAGAACACAGTTGGAATGCGGACGATTTGCCATCGAGTAACAAAACTGTGCTATCTCACGGTGATATAAGAGCTAGGTGTCGGCAAAGTCAGCTCATCTTTTTCACCGAGATATAAACGACCAAATATACGTGACAGCAAAGCCCAAGAATAGGAGAGCGTGATGTAAAGTCTCCGTACGCAGCCAGCCCTAAAAAAAGTCACCCCTTGCTAACACGGACGTAACATTGCCGCACTCTCGAGTCTGAATGTCACCCTTCATATTTCGTATCACGGAATCAACGATAGAAAACCCTGAACGCATACAAAACGTCGTATAAAATATAATAAGCGGACCGGAAAAATTTACTTACAATTAGGCGAAGACTGCCGTCAGCAGCCCTTTTAGCTGGACGTTTTTGCATGTGCGTCGAATTATTTTTTATAAATAAATTAGATGCGGAATATAAATTATTGTATAAACGTACAGTTCCAAATTTGTTCTTTCTCTTGTAAAATGTATCAGCACGATTATCTAGTTGCTTTAACTAATCGTTTTATAATTATATCAAACTTTGATCAGTGATTTGTCTATTTGAACGTTAGATCCCTTACAAGTAACCTTTACCAAGTGATATACGCCGATTTTTTCATCTTTTAGGGTGTGATTCAGGAACCCAAAAGATGATTTTTTATGCCAAAAAAATTAGCTCAATATTGTTTAGATCACTTATGCTAATGCTCAGACTCCATATATGCGGTTGAGCTCCGGCAAATGCTGCGGTGACCAATCAGTCGAGCCAGGCGCAGATCGGGTTCCGGCAGGTTTCGGCAAGCGCCTGGCTCCTGATTGGTCACCGCAGCATTTGCCGGAGCTCTACCGCATATATGGAATCAATTAGCATTAACATAAGACTCCATATATGCGGTGAGCTCCGGCAAACGCATGCGGAAGGCGACTCCATGTATGTACGCGGTAGAGCCTAGAGCGCCACGCCACGTACGTCGTGATATACATCTATAAAAACGACAGTTGTATAACCTAACATAAACGAATACGCAATATTTTTCCTTTCTGAAGTAAATTCTTTGAATTATACACTTCATAAATATACGACTTAACCTACAAAGTCAGCTGTAAACATTCAATAGTTTTCGCGCCTTCCGAAAATTTCCGATGGTTCTCGACTCTAGCCGAATGACGTGCGGTAGTGCGGAAAAATTAAAATATTTTGATCTCAACGCAGTGCGGTGCGGCATGCCGGAGCTTGCCGGAACTCGACCTGCGCCTGGCTCCTGATTGGTCACCGCAGCATTTTCCGGAGCTCACCGCATAGAGGAGTCTTAGCATTATACAAGATATTCTTTTTTTAATAATGGCCTAGTTTACATCGGACCGTTTGGTACGCGTATCAAGTACTATATCCGTATCAAATCTCGAGTTATACCGGTGTAAACCGAGACTTGATACGGATATAGTACTTGGTACGCGTATTAAACGGTCCGGTGTAAACTAGACCAATATAGGAAGGTATGATCAAATATCCCGCAAACAACGCATTTGCGAAAAAAGTTTTTTAAACAAAAGTTGCTTGGTTTCAATGGACACATAAGATGATAACATTTGCTGATCTAAGGATCTCTCCAAAGAACACGATAAGGTCGCCAATAACTTTTTCAATAAAAATATAAGATTTTATAATAGGAACTTGAACTAGGGATCTCTCCGAAGATCACGATAAGGTCACCTCTAACTACGATATTTCAATAAAAATATAAGATTTTATAATAGAGGAACTAATTTCTTTCATCATCCTGCGATAAAATATACACATATATATTTTTAAAAAATTTTAAATATCTATATATATTTATATATTTTTTTTAATATTTAAGAAATTTTTAAATATACATATACATATATATAGATATTTAAAAAATTTTTAAATATATATACAGGGTGTTCGATTTAATCTGTCCAGGCCAATATCTCTGAAACTATTAAAGTTAGATGAAAGATCAAAAAAGGTTTTTCAATGGCTTTACTTCTGGATGATTTTCCGCGTAATAGAACCGTACCCTTCCGTACTGGATTTCGAGGGGAAAAGGGGGTGTCAATTTTTTTAAATTAAAACCTTATACAAAAATAATACCAATCAATAGGGCTTGACAAGACGAATCCAACGACCTATATTTTTATATGCTTATCGTAAAAATTACGGCCGCTGCGAATTTTTTAAAATAGCCTGCGAAGGGTATTGATCATAAAAATTAATTACAGTCATAATTTTTACGATAAGCATATAAAAATATAGGTCGTTGCATTCGTCTTTCCAAACTCTATCGATTGATATTATTTCTGTAAGAAATTTCTATTTGAAAAAATTGACCCCCCTTTTCCCCTCGAAATCCAGTACGGAAGAAAACGGTTCTACTGCACGGAAAATCATCTAGAAGTAAAGCCATTAAAGAACCCTTTTTAATCCTTCATCTAGCTTTAATAATTTCCGAGATATCGGCCTGGACAGATTGGTCCAACAGTATGAATGCGTGGGCTATCTTCGAAAATTCGCAGGGGCCGTAATTTTCACGATAAGCATATAAAAATATAGGTCGTTGGATTCGGTAATTTCAAGCCCTATCGATTGGTATTATTTTCGTATAGGGTTTTCGTTTGAAAAAAATTGACCCTTCTTTCCCCCTCGAAATCCAGTACGGAAGAGTACGGTTTTATTACGCGGAAAATCATCTAGAAGTAAAGCCATTGAAAAACCTTTTTTGATCTTTCGTCTAGCTTTAATAGTTTCCGGGATATTGGCCTGGACAGATTAAATCGAACACCCTGTATATATATGTATATTTTATCGCAGGATGATAAAACAAATCAGTTTTTATTATAAAATTTTATAATTTTATTGAAAAAGTTGGAGAGGCGACCTTATCGTGATCTTCAGAAAAGCTAACTAGATCAAGCAAATGTTATCATCTTATGTGTCCATTGAAACCAATCAACTTTTGTTTAAAGAACTTTTTTTGCAAATGCGTTGTTTGCGAGATATTTGATCATACCTTTTTATATCAAAATAAAGAATACCTTGGACCGTTTGTAGTAAATACAAGTTTTACTACAAAAGAATAGTTTGAAAGAACGAAATTACTGTTTTTTGAAAACGTGAGTTAACCTTATTACGGATTTTATGCATAATGGGATCCCTCACAAAACTTGTTTATTAATGTTCAAAACTTTATAAAAGTAATTTATTAGAACGCGCAATATATGTAAGAATGTATTATTGCATTTTTAATTAATAATAATTATTTATTACTAATACTTTTCTTACAGTACACATTTTCTTATTAAAATGTAAATAAAAATAAAAATTTGGTGTAATAACCTTTGGCATCAATATATTGCGCAATATAACATAGGTATATACTATAATAGCGTATAAAATAAATAAAACATTTTAAGAACACAAGGCATCATGCCCCATGGCTTAAGGTGGTTCATGCATTTAGGTCAAATGTAGTTAGCCCGGAAAATGTGATATGAAATGAAAGGTTAACGTTCCTAGAGTGTGTTTGTAAAATTTCGGATTTTTTAACCGATTGGTTCCAGAGATATATGTCCGTAAACTTTGCCAATTTAACGCGGTGTGGGTAGACCCTATGCGAAAAACGAGGCTAAAGCGCTTATGCTGCAAAAATTGCAATACTTAAAAAATAGATGAACGAACCAAAACTGACGAAACGATGCAATAAACATTTTGTAAGATACTGAACGAAAGCCCGAGTTCATTGACCGAACCATATAATAATAAAACGTAATTTTCGATTAACTAAATCGACAACACGGAACTGATGGCTGGACTCGAGCGGCACTAGCGGCAGCTTGGCAACGTCGCACGTGTCAGCTCATGGGTAAGGCGCATACTTATCTCAAAACATTCAACGTTTACCACGTTTGTGCACATTTGTCTCGAAACTTCCCTTACGTCGAGGCTGCTCGCTCATATTTGACACTTGTACGTAAAGGTTATTTAGATCGCGGCGACGAAGACTGCTTACCACGCGTGCTGCTGACTGGTCGTGTATACCGACCGTGCTCACAACTCTAGTAAAAGATGTGACTTTTGTCTCAATATTTTAATTACGTAGAGGTTGTATAACATTAAAGATGTCATAAATAATAAATCTAATTATATGCTGATTTTTACGGACAAAAATCACACTTATTTATCACTAATAAAAATAGTTGCCTATTTCCCAGACAGCACACGGATATCATAAAGGCATCCATAAGACGGCCTTTACGGATATTAAGGATATCCACAAACCATCCGTTTTACGTCCATTGGACATTCTGTGGACGTCCATGGGATGTTGGTTTTCCAGATTGGTGAACATGCTTTATCCCCAATATATGTCCGATGGACGTCCTATGGACGTGATAAAAGGGGCATCCGAAATTAAATTTTACATTAAATATAAATAATATATTTATTTAATATGAATATAAATAATATATTTATTTAAGAAATCATAGTATTTTTTCCATACATTACTTACAATCTTAAAGTATCATACGTATATGTATATTAATTAAACAATCTTAAAGTATTTTGTACTTGTAATTACACACACACATATAGTGTGTATCCATTGTTTAAAACGTACTTGTAGCAAATTAATTGAAAAAAAAAACAGCAACTTGTTTGTATACATTGTACAATCGTATGACGTATAATATAAATTTATACATACATACACACGATTATATTATATTATATGTATGTACGTATATATATCTGTCGCAGGCTTATTGCAAAATCAGTCTTTTTGCAAAAAGGCTAGCCTTTTTGCGAAATGCCGGCATTTTGCGAGAGCATTTGATCGTTTCTTTAATAAGACTAACGTATTTTAGACTTTTTGCAAAGTGCCTAGCCTAACACCAGCCCATGTGTGCCAAAAAGCCTAAAGTGCGTTCAGTCTTATTGGGAAACGATCAGTGCTTCGCAAATGCCGGCCTTTCGCAAAAAGGCTAGTCTTTTTGCAAAAGGGCTGATTTTGCAATAAGCCTGCGACATATCCATTGTTAAATGTATATTGCACGCAAATTAATTAAAGAAAACAGCAATCGCGTGGTACAGATTACATAAAGGTTTAAAATTTTAAACCTGATTAACCACCTCTGCATGTATCCAGTCTCCGCAGTTTTCACGGCGGTATCTGTGAGGCCCTCCCGACCGCCCATCGCATGAAAGTAGAATTCTTTGGACACTAATCCAGAATAAAAAGAAAAAATACGTGTGGCCTCCACGCGCGGCAGAAGTAAAACTTCTTAGCTGTGAGGAATAGGATAGTATCTCGTTTATAGTATCTGAATTAAAGCCTGTGTAATTCAGAAATCAAATTTTAATTATATTATAAATTAAAGCCGATGCAATTTGCAAGTAAAAATTGATTTGTGCATAATTAAAGCGTATATAAGTCACAAGTCAAATTTTAATTATAAATTAAAGCCGATGCAATTCACAAATAAAAATTTATTTTTAAATTAAAGCTTATATAATTCACAAATCAAATTTTAATTATAAAAGTGAAGTTTCAGGTTATAAGAAAAATTTTCCCATATATAATTACATATAAATGTAACAGTTGGCAACTGTTAACCTGAAACTTCACTATTATAATTAAAATTTGATTTGTGAATTATAGCGAACGCATTAAATAATTTGTAGCATTTTTCAGCTAAAAATAATATCAAAACTAATAACAGCACACGGGTAGAGACATCTAAGAGCAATAATTTCCATACATTTCGTTACATGACAGCTCTGTAAGGGAGCGTCCCGTTTGACCACGTTAATATTGACCACGGTCCCGATTGACCACGTTGATATTGACCACGTTGCAATTGACCACGTTGCGATTGACCACGTTGCGATTGACCACGTTGCTATTGACCACGGTCCCGATTGACCACCGTCCCGATTGACCACAGTTCCGATTGACCACCGTTCCGATTGACTACGGTCCCGATTGACCACCGTCCCGATTGACCACGGTCCCGATTGACCACCGTCCCGATTGACCACCGTCACGAATTAACCTATATAGGTTAGTGACGCGCTTTAAACAATTAAATACTTTTAAAGCGCGTCACTAATCGTCAATCGAGACCGTGGTCAATCGGGACTGTGGACAATCGGGACGGTGGTCAATCGGGACCGTGGTCAATCGGGACGGTGGTCAATCGGGACCGTGGTAAATCGCAACGTGGTCAATATTAACGTGATCAATATTAACGTGGTCAAACGCAACGTGGTCATTTTCAACGTGGTCAATCTCAACGTGGTCAATAGGGAACGTGGTCAATCGGGACCGTGGTCAATCGGGACTGTGGTCAATCGGGTCGGTGGTCAATCGGGACCGTGGTCAATCGGGACCGTGGTCAATCACAACGTGGTCAATCGCAACGTGGTCAATTGCAACGTGGTCAATTTCAACGTAGTCAATCGGGACCGTGGTCAATTTCAACGTGGTCAAACGGGTGCCACTCGCTCTGTAAAGAGATATCGACCATATCCCATTATACCCCGTGGTCCCGTTATGGCCCGGGTTCCCCTATAGTAGTAGTAAATTTTATTTCTGCCTTTTTTGCGGGGTACAGAAAGATAAGCAATCAAAAAATATTACAATTGGAGTGTAATATACACTTGTTAAAGCGTTTAACAGCAAAATGTATTAACAAGTCAAATACATAAACAAAAAAAACATGTTTCAAAAAAATACTCTCCTGAGCTTCAAAAGTTTGCTTTAACTTTGCACTATTCACTCACCCAGAGCATATACAATTATCATTGTATTTATATATTTAATATATATGGAATGTAACTGAAATACTCACTGTTAATTCATCATTGAAAGTAGATTCTTTTAATGAGATTTCCATTAGTGTTTCTTGTGAAGTGCTTGTCTGCAAACATAATGTTCATTGTTAGGTTGATGCAAATATGCAATTACTTAAATGCTCTTACAATTAGTCTTACGCTCAAAAGAAGTAATCACAGTCAAATTATTTTTGTGCACTGATTCTTTGAGTGACATTTTAGCTGATGTACTTGATACAGATGGAATCTCAATGTCTTCTTCTGTACCCTCAACTTCGGTGATATTTGGCTTTAAATATAAAATTAATTTTAATATATGCATTTATTCATATACATATATGGGTCATTTCACGGAATCCGCATATGAAATCCGGACCCATAGTCACCGATTCCGTTCAAACTGCAGAAAAATATTCGTCAATGTGAGTTAAACAACGTGAATTTTTTTAAAATTTTAAACCCATGGGTTTAGCGGGGGCGCAGCTATCAATTCCTTGACATATCGCGTTTCGACATCGCTTCAAAGTAAATTTTCACCAATTTCTTCTTTTCTGTTATTTTTTTCAAACGTGTACATTTTTATGTAAAATTTCCTGCTCTTTCCAATGAAAATATTTTTAATTGCCTTAAAATTAAATAAAACACTAAAAACGATGACTTTTGAGAAAAACCCTGTTTTTTATGTCTTTCCCAAAGTTTATTTCAAAATGAATATTTTCATTAGAAAGAGCGGATTTTTTTACATAATATATGCAGTTTTTAGCTTTTACTCTCAATGGGTAGAACCAAAATGAAATAAATAAATAAATTAGTGACTATTTCTAATTATATTTTCGTCTTTATTAATGATTATTGATTAAGTAGTTGTACAGCCATGAGTCTATTTTTATTTTTATAAAGTTCAAAAATGTTGAAATTACTTTTGCACGAGCGTATCTTACAATGTTATTCAGGGGAACTATTGCGTGTTGACTCTGAGTGCCTTTTACTGTATTGAGTGTAGCATATCGTGGCTCTAAAAATATTTTTGTTTGCTATCATATAAGTCTCGTTTGGTAAATAAAAAAAATCTACATTTTATGTTTTGTGATGCTCATTGAAACAACTGTAAAGCAGTCAAAATGTGATCACGAGAACCTTTCTGCAAGCTTACTCGAGTAGCGAGACGCTTTACTGTACCAGGTAAGCCATCAAATGGACCTTTGCTATGCGAGCTGTTGCAAAAAAGTGCCACTCAGCTTCTACTCCGAAATCACTGATTTCTAACAAAACTTGTAAGGAAAAATATTTTTAATATCACGGTATGCAACACACAATACAGTGAAAAGCACTCAGAGTCAACACGCAATAGTTCCCCCGAATAACATTGTAAGATACGCGCGTGCAAAAGTAATTTCAACATCTTTGAACTCTATAAAAATAAAAATAGACTGATGGCTGTACAACTACTTAATTAATAATCATTAATAAAGACGAAAATATAATTAGAAATAGTCACTAATTTATTTATTTATTTCATTTTGGTTCTACACCCATTGAGAGCAAAAGCTAAAAACTACATATATTATGTAAAAAAATTTGCTCTTTCCAATGAAAATATTCATTTTGAAATAAACTTTGGGGAAGACATAAAAAAACAGGGTTTTTCTCAAAAGTCATCGTTTTTAGTGCTTTCTTTAATTTTGAGGGAATTGAAAATATTTTTATTGGAAAGAGCAGGAAATTTAACATCAAAATGTACACGTTTGACAAAAAAAACAGAAAAGAAGAAATTGGTGAAAATTTACTTTAAAGCGATGTCGGAACGCGACATGTCAAGGAATTGATAGCAGCGTCCCCGCTGAACTCATGGGTTTAAAATTTTAAAGAACTTTACGTTGTTTTAACTCACATTGACGAATTTTCTGCAGTTTGAACGAAATCGGTGGCTATAGGTCTGGATTTCATATGCGGATTCCGTGAAATGACCCATATTTTCAATAAAATATATATAAATATATATCCTATTGAAAATACTATATAATGATAATCTAATATTTCTGAAATATCACAGACTAATAATAATAATGTATTTTTCAAACAGGATATCCATCAAGTATCAACATAAATGACAATATACTACAGAAGAATCCGTAATCAGATTATCATCCAGGAAGGTATACGAATTTAGATTTATTAAAATCTAACATTTTAAACAATAAAATCCAAGTAAAATTAGACACGATTGGGATTGCATTTTCTCTTAATCTTGTTCGCATTAGGGAGCTCCGATCAAAATCACTCTCCAAAAAATGCAATGAACATAAATGTAGAGACGTCGGTAAGGATTCCACATGAAGGCCCATGACTTTAATCCAAGTTTTTTTGTTTCATCTTTTGGAAATCTAGTGAGACAAATCAACTTAATTTAATACAAAATAAATTTAATTGAGATAGTAAACAAAGTGCATACATACATTTGAAAAATGCCGTAAAATTTAAATATATACAATAAGATTATGTAACATATCATCACGTATTGAAATTATATCTATAACTAGTATTTAGAGCAAATATATTCAAACAGTAAATAATTTATTACTTTTTCTGTAACTTTTTTTGCAACAGCCGATTGCAACACAAAGCGGCATTTCTTATTACTTTATTTGTAAAATTCGTTTGTTAAGTCTCACAAATTCACATTAAAATACGTATACTTATACACATGACTTTCACGCAAACCTCGACCGAGAACGAGAACCCGAAGCGCCACAGAACATATATAATGAGAAGAGCAAGCTGCGTGTTAAACGAAGGAAACACAAGTTGATCGCAGCGGCTCGCAGTGGCTTGGGTTCGTACTAGATAGTGCTATATATAGCTACATATGCCGTATATTTCATATTTTTAAATGAAGTCTGAGATTGCTGTCAGCCAGCACAATTTAAATCCATTTTTACAAACACATTTTTACATGTAATTTAAAAATGGACTTAAATCGTGTTGGCTTACAGCACATAAATATAGTATGTAAAAAAAGTATAATTCCGATGTCATAAATTAGGTACAGTTGAA
Organism: Leptothorax acervorum; assembly: GCA_035220615.1. Classification (NCBI taxonomy): domain Eukaryota; kingdom Metazoa; phylum Arthropoda; class Insecta; order Hymenoptera; family Formicidae; genus Leptothorax; species Leptothorax acervorum. The sequence continues at coordinate 6,082 of JASTWQ010000697.1, read as the reverse complement.
AATAAAATCCAAAGTATAAGATATGTGATAATAATAATATTTATTAAAGATTAATTAACATACATCGTAGATGTTGTAAACATACAACAAGATTATGTATTTCATTAAATTGTAATAAGGCTATAATAATGGCGAGGCAAATCACGACGATACTAATAGACCTCAGCGGAACGTTGCATATCGATAATACGAAGTGTCCATCGGCAACATATATTTGTCTAAATGTGGCACGTATCGACATTTCTTACAAGTATAGGTAGTACTGATAATTAATCAAACAAAAAAATAAAATTTGTTTTCTATAAAATAATATAAAGAAAATAAACAGAAAATATGTGCTGCTCTGCTCTTTTTTATGCAACGATCTTATAATGTAAGCGGTTTAAAACATTAATTTTTTAAGAAAAAAAAAACAATCTAATAAAATATACAGAGAAGATAAAATTTGCTTTGCGTTATATAATTATATATATAGTATCCTGGTTATAGTAACATAGTACGAAATCAAAAGCACAAATCCGGAAATAAAACCAAAATACAAAAAGAAAAACCTTCATAAAGTATTGAATTGGAAAATTAATTGGTGACGTTATTTCGCTGATTGAAATTTTATCATTTTTTTATAATGTCCGGAACTTAGAGCTTGTGATTGTTTACGGTCCTTAACGTATTTAAATATTAAAAACGTTACAGTCTTATCAATAATCAAGCTATCACAGTGGTGTACATCACAAAAATTGCTAGTGTAATTTGAAAAGAATAGAGGAAAGTCCCCTATTATGAGATAGGTTCCTAATATGAGATAACAGGGTTTCTTTTAAACTATTAGGTCCTATCTGGGCCTATTAGTTTAAAAGAAACCCTGTTATCTCATATTAGGAACCTATCTCATAATAGGGGACTTTCCTCTACAGCTTTGAAAGCCGATTCTAAACAAGACTTATGCCCATTTTCATCTAAAAAATGGTACAACCTATTATGCAAATTCTCGACTAGTGTAAGACTACAAGGGAATAAGAACGTAATCCAAATTTGAAAAAAAAAAAACATTCAACGGAATATAGAGTATGGAACTCATAATATCATTATACAAAATGACTCGTATGCATCCAAGAAATCGGGACATTACATACCTTATGCAACAATATACTAATATGTATCACAGCATCTCGTTAACTAATCACAGAATTATTGCATCTCGCTAACTTATCTACTCATTCCATGGTGTTCCATGCTGAAACGCCATTACGCAGATAGCTGTTGGCAGCTCCATCAAGGTTGGACCATTCTGCACATGTAGATGATTTTGCGCAACTCCTGGAAAGTGAAAGCATAGGAAATATTATCGACGTGTTGTACGTGCTTTGTTTACACAAATGTATTATATGTATAGTTGTTGTATATAATATTTGATATTTTGCGAATATAACTTACACAAAAGGACAAACATAACTGTAGCACTGTTGAAACCATTCTATGGATATGACATAACAGAAACGTTTGTTGCTTTTCTACGTCTTTTGATCCTTCCCACGTGTTGCCACATAATCTTTCTGGATATATTATAAGAATAGCTGAAATTAAATATAAAATTAAAGAATTAGAAACAATAGTATTATTGGCACTGTCAATGTAGGTACGCAAAGGAAGTAGCGTTTGAACCATCTGGCTCGCTACAGTAAAGCTGTAACAAGGTCCGCATTCGATCATGGGAATCGAGGGTTACACTTACGTCTGTGGAAACGCAGAGTCGAATCCCGAATGACTATTGCGCAATAACCAAGGAATCTGAAACGTTTCTCGGTCGTCCGGGGCGGTGTTTCGGGCCGGCGAGATAATACCCGACGGGACATTTAACGCGGTTGAAGGTGCCGGCGAAGGGATCGCATTATCCACCGCAATCACTTGACCGACGACCAGTTTTTCCGACCGCGAGGACAACGTATATGTTCTGTGACAACACCCGAGGTCAATCACCAATTGAGGTTAAAACTCAATGAAGAAATATATCGGGATGACGGGATGTCATTCGGTTCAGCTTCGGTATGTCCCGGCTCGTCCCGGAAAATGACGTTGTGCGCACGCATATGTTTATCCCCGTTTTCGCTTGGTTATAGTCGGCCATATTTGTTTCCACCTTTCGTATATTAGTTTCACCCCCATGCGAAGCGCTACGCGCTTTTCGGGAGGCAACGGCAATATCAGTTGTTTTATCATTCTACCACTAGGGAGCAGTACTAATGTCGCCAAACAATATGGCGGCCCCTCCCGCCCCTAAAATCTTCACCCCCCGCGTCGGAAGGCTCCGTCCAAATATTTATACGTCCATGGCGGGTATTCATAGGGTGCATTCGGGGAGACGCTATTAACGCTATTAATGCAAACGCTATAAACTACGTTCGGGGAGCCAATAGCGCGATAGCGATAGCAAGCTCCCCGAACGCAGCTTTAGAATAAAATTGCAATATGGCCGATGATGCAAGTTGTGCGAGTGCCAAGTGTAAGTAACAAACGAGTTTTTTATTTTAACTTTATTTATTGAGTTTTATGCCAATATTTTACCTACAACTTTTATTTGATCATAATTACACAGCAAATAGAATACTACCTACATAACCTGTATCATCAATTATTTACTATTCTTTGCACGCGCAGCATCTTCTGGAGACAATTTGATAGAATAATTTATTCCATTTTCTTCATCAAACAGATTAATTTCAACTTTACTTGGTCCTTGGTCCATTGTTCGAATTGACATTGATTACGTTTCGTTATCTGCAGTATTCTGAAAGCAGCCCCTATACGCAATCAAGTGTTCGAGGAGATAATAAGCGCCAATAGCATTTCGTGCCTCACCTAAAAAATAATAGCGAAAATAGCGCAAGTGATGACGTCACGCTGCCTTTAGAGTGACGTCATCATCGTATATCAAAGCGCCACAAAGCGTCTCCTCGAACGGTTTTGGACGATAATTGTGCTAATAGCGTGCTCCCCGAATGCACCCATAGTCGGATCTTATTTTAAGACCGTCTTAAGTAATGTCTTAAGACGCTAATACGGCTCTGTGATTGGTTCATTACATCTTAAGATAGTACTTAAGACGGTCTTAAATATAAGATCCGACTATGAATACCGGCCCATGACTGCGATATGCTATCTGGTGGTGGCCTACTACTCTTCGGCCATCTTGCCTTAGTAACGTTACGACCACCAATCCCAATACGCGCGCACGTCGTATTGTAGGCTTAAGTGCGCTAAAGCCCGTAGACGGATTGGGATTGAGATTGAATTGAAATTTGACCAATCCAGAGAAAATTCACTCCTTAAGATCAATTTTCTCTATTCTGATTGGTCAAATTTCAATCCAATCTCAATCCCAATCCGTAGTCTGATACGGGCTTGGTGGTCTACTCTCTTCGGCCATCTGCCTTGGTGACGTCACGATCGCCTTTCCCAATATCAACGTGTATGCGTGCACAATGACGGGGAAGTGTCCGAAGTGTTTATATCGTTTCTAATTTATCCTATTTTCATCGATATCATGTCGAACGAAGAAGAAGCCGGCGACGCCGGCGTTGAAGGCTAATTTTGATTGTAGATGAGTCTGGTCATAGCAATCGCGCTACGGCTTGCGGTCTTAGGGTGCTGTCACATGGCAGTCAGAAATTCGGAAAACGGAATCTCGGAACGGACTTGTCAGTCCGAAATTTTTGTGACTGGGCTCCCCATGGACTGATATTTCCGGAATAAGTAAAAATTAAAAAAATTATTTTTATTGTTTTAGAAGAAAAAAGATACTTACCGTAGTAGTAGAGTCTATTAAAAAATAAAGCTTCGACGTATTTTTTATTATACTCTAAAATTATATAGAAATTTCTTTAATTTAAAAATATGTTAAGGTTAGAATGCCATTTAGTTTTCCGTAAAAGTTGTTCCATGGGGAGCCCGGCCCTTGAAAAATCGCACCGATCGAGCTGACTCTGATTGGTTGACCCCCTCTCCGTTACTTTTCCGAGATTCCGTTTTCCGAATTTCTGACTGCCATGTGAAAGCACCCTTACGGCCTACTCCCTACTGCTACTGGGGTGCGTTCCGTATGCCGGAGTGTTCATCCGGACGAAGTGTGACGTCACACACCGAGGTTGTCTCTTGAAACGGAACGATTCTTGAACGTTTTTGCAAATAAAAATTGTTATCTACAAATAAATAACATTAAACTTAGATATAAAACTTCAAACATAATATATTCTTTATGTTTATATTAAAACACAAAACTAACAGAACAAAAACATAACCTACAACGCAAATCTACATATATTTGACCGTCGCGCTTGACACCACGCTGTTCTGCGCATGTCAGACGTTTTTCGTCGGAGTCCCGAGCACGACGAAAAGTTGTCGCCCGGGCGTTTGGAAATTGTGAAACGGAACGCGGTTATGACGTCATACCTTGGTAAACGGAACGGTTTTGGACGAAAAGTTGTCGTCCGGACGTTTATACGGGCTGCATTCCGATATTCACTGCAAGTACTGTAAGCATCGCTCCATCTTCGTTTGATATACGATGTGCAACGAAAACAGAATGATGCTTACAGTACTTGCAGTGAATATCGGAATGCAGCCGGAACGCACCCCTGCGCTACAACCTTATTGTAGATCGGGCTTAAAGTCTCTCTACGACACCGTCGCAAGTAGTGCCCCCTGCGCAGCGAGTATTGGCACTAGGCTAGGCTCCGTCGCGTCGGGTCGGATGGTCGGAATCACGTGTTTTCTCACTTCACACTTCTCACTTCTCGATTGACTATTACTGGCACTGGGCCAGAGCATCCTTCCGCGTTGTGTGCTTTGCGCGCGCGCGCGTGCGTATGAGTGTGGATTGCGACGACTATAGGCTATATAATAGTCAAATAGTGTTATCTGTGTGGTTTCGTTTTTTCGTCATCTCCGTCGTCGCCATCTTGGCGCAAAAGTTTGGTTGACTCCACGGCTTCGGGGTGACCCTTCCCCCCACCCCCCGCGACGGGAGGAGAAGGAGACCGGCCGGTCCGGATGAAGTTCCTGGGCTTCTTACGAGAATCTGACTAGAAAGCCTCTAAGGCTCTCTAAATCTGACGATCCATCAAGAATTATATATTGGAAATATTGGAAATAGCCCTCTCCTCGCCTGCCCTGTTCATCCACGCAGGACCGAATTATGCTGGACGCAGTCACGAGGTAAAGAATATTGGGAACGGTCATACAGCCAATATGGCGGCTATAAGCCGCCTCATATACACGCGGGACAATATGTGTGCTCGTGAGCATTTTAGTTCACAATCGCGCGAGCCCCTCTTTTCACTTCTACCCGCCGCATTTGCCGTCACATTGCTCTCGCTCCTCGTACTCTGCCTTCTCTTTTTCTTCTGATCACGCGAGTTCGGTAACGCGCGGAGAACCATCAGTCATCCGCTACATATTGTACAAACGCGAGAGAATTTTTTGCGTCCGCGGAGCGCGGAAGATCGTCGCCGATTGGACGAACGCCTGTCGGCGATATGCGAAATGCGGAAATTCTCGCGAGAAATATTCCCCCGCGTGTCACTCGGCGTGCTCCTCGAGCGCGTCTGCACGCTGATGTCGCGATGCCATGTCGTTTTGGATAAATTCGGCTCTCTCGCGATCGAACTTTTTTCTCGCGACGGGAACGAACCTCCGCACCCGTTCTCGAGGCTCGCAGCCCGGCCGTGGCTAAAACCTTCTGAAGGTCACTCAGGAGGGTGACCTTGATATATGTTGTCGAGGTCACCCTCCTGAGTGACCTTCAGAAGGTTTTAGCCGTCGCTCGTTTTTTATTAAAAACTTATTAACAAAAAAAGTTTGAAAAATACAGCAGTTATTTCGAGTATTGGAAGGCATAAGCGACTTATATGTATGTGGAAATAGTACATGTATGAACGAAGGAAAGTTATTTAAAGTAGTGAATTGTTGGTATATTGAATAGTCTGTTTTGTTAAAGCAGAGAATAGTTGGTATATTGAAAAGTATATATACAATTTTATATGTTAGATAGCATAAATATAATGTATTCTCTGCTTTAATTTAA